>CM029546.1:4198501-4314294 GCA_017141385.1 Sogatella furcifera | reverse complement strand
ACGACAACTTGTATCTCTATTTTTATTTAATTATTTTATTTATGTACAAATACACAAGATGCGGAAAGAAAAAAACAGGCTATTGCCCAAAACTTCTTCTATTCCTAATTCAGTCACATAATAAATTGTCAAAATTTTCAGGTTATCTATAAATTTTTGTTTTACCCAAAGTTTTCCAATCGAAGAAAAGATTATTCGGAGGAACTGATCAATCTATAGAATTTAGAAAAGTTCATATTAAACCAAAATAACACAAAATAATTTGGAAGTTCCATTGGAATATTAAAAAATTTATTGATAAATCCGTGGTTTCCAACATCTTATATATTATTTCCATTTAAATGGATAACCATCACAATATTACCATCACTTTCACTCAATAATGTGACAAATATATGGGGAAGAGAGAAACTTTAAGAGATTTTTCGTTTGGGTAAGTTTCAGAATGTTCATATTTCATTATAAAGATAACAATATTCGGCTTTAAGTAGGCTACAATATCATGGATAGAAAATCATAGAACTTTTCCATACCAAAATCTACTCTGAAAACAATAGATATCACGAGGAACCAACACCACAACTCTTATTTCCCAAATGATACATTCCGAAATCCATCCAGAAAACCATTCCTCATCACTAAATTATATCCTGCGTCACTCCGGCAACGTGTACATATGAGGCGTATAGTCTGTCCAAGCAAAGAAGACATTCTGCCAAGATGGGGATATGACTCCAGCTCGGTCAAAATCGATTTAAAAACTATAAATTTGGTCTAAAACTGTGAATCAAAACGCTTACTACGATTTTAGAACAAATTCATAATTTTTGAACTGATATTGACCGGGCAGGAGTAATTTTCCCATCTTGCAGGAATATCTTCTTTGCATGGTTAGTGTATACATATTAGGCGTTCCAGAACCTTCCATCATGGACCTTTGAAAATGGCACACATATGTGGGAATGCGTGTGTTGTGAAATGTCAAAAAGATAATTCGACCATTAATTATGGCGCAGTGCATGGATGAGAAGTTCTTCCTCGGGTTAATCATAACCTAACACACTCGTCGACCCTTGGATGCATTCTCTTTGTCACTTCATTTTCCTCTCTCATTCCTCTTCCTCTCTTTCCTTTTATTTCACTCTTCTCTTCTCTTCTCCTTCATTTCTCGTCTCTAACTTTTCGTAAAAACTATTTTCAATTTCCTCTTCTCGTAAACCCTGGGATGTACTACTCTCTTACTCACATAATTTTCCTCTCTCAATCCTTTTACTCTCTTTCTCTCCTCTCATTCTCTTCCATTAATTTTCTCTTTTCGTCAAACCTTTGATGTACTCTCTTTCTCACCCTATTCTCCTTTCTCATTCTTCCCACTCTCTTCTTGTTTTTATCTTCTCTTCTCTTTCATAAATTTCTTCTCCTCGAAGACCCTTTTATGTCTTCTTTCCTCATCTCTCTTCGCAGTCCTTCCTTTCTTCCTAGCATCCATTTCCTCTATTTTATTCGTATCTTGTTCATTTAATTCCTCATCACATCAATCCTCAAATGTCTCTTTCTATAAAACTTCCTGAAAAACTCTATATCGTTCCTTTCTTTGTCACTCTTTCTCTTCCTCTCCCTCTCTAATTTTGTTCCCTTTCTAATTCTTCTTCCTCTCTGGTTCATTCAATTCCTCTTACTAGCATTCATTCCCTATACTCTTTTCTCTCTTGTTCATCCATTTACTCTCCACTTTAATCCTTGAATGTCTCTCCTCTTCGCATCTTTTAAACTAGTTCCTTTTCCTGTCACTCACTCCCTCTCTCTCGCTCAATCTAGTTCTCTCTCCTCTCGATTTTTTTTTATTCTCTATGTACTTCTTCAGTTTCCACGGTAAATGTTTTTACTTTCTACCCCTTGAATGTCTCTTTTTCCTTGTCTCTCTTTCTCCTTGGCATTCTCTTTCTCTCTCTCTCTCTCACACACACAAACACATTCAATTCCTTTCCTAATTTCTTCTCTCTCATACATCCATCACCTTCCTCTTCTCACACACAGATGGATGCAAGCTAGCCGTGTTCTGTTTCCATTATCACTATCTCATGAAAGCATCATTTGTCAGCGTTATCAAGAAAATTACTTGTGGGACTTGCAAGCTGAGTGCCAACCAGCACTCACTCAGTGTATAGTCTGTCCAAGCGAAGAAGACATTCTGGCAAGAGGGGGGAATCACTTCAACTCGGTCAATATTTGTTAAAAAATTATAATTTGATCTCAAATTGTAGAAAACATTCTGCTCTACAATTTGAGACCGAAATGATAATTCTCGAACCAATATTGACCGGGGTGGAGACATTTTTTCATCTTGCCAGAATGTCTTCTTTGCTTTGATAGACTATACTACAGCAGTGATGTTGAACTGTCGGGCTCTGTGTGAAAGTGTTGGGCTGGGTTTCACTTTCGAAAATCATCAGAGTGTTGTGTGATCCCGATGGAAATGATTACTATTTGGGGAATCTTCTCCTGACATATGTATTTTATACCAATATATGTATTTTTATACAAATATATGTATTTGTGTATTTTTGTTATACCAATACTATTCAAATATTGGTTATACACTACATCGTGATATATTTCTTTATCGTTCTGGAGTCTTGCGGGCAACTGCTACGAGTTATATCATTGATTAACTTAATCAATATAACTATATCATTGAAGATTTGATATTAATGACGTGTTTCAATTTCAGAATTATAAGACGAGAAAATCATACAATTCCACAATAGTGACAAAAATAGTTTTGGTTAGTTTTGGATAGGTATTCAGACTACAACATACTGTATTCTAAAAGGGGAAGAAGCAGTGAGAATATAAATATTGAGATTTTATTTACACCTTTTTTCCGAGAGTGATGCCCACTTAAGTTCCATGACCTGTCAGTAATGAGGAGGATGATGGTGAGAGATTGAAGTTTTCCAGTTTATTTATCGCTGATTATTATTATCATTATTAGCTTATGGCTTTATTTGGTGGAGAGACCCAAAGGTGTTCCACCTCGCCGACATAACCTTGTTTAGTGGGAAACATGGTCGAATTTCTTGAATATGTTCACAATTAATTTGATTCGGAAGGGTTATTTTCAATTTAGAAGGTCCAAAATCACCAAAGCACAAGTCATAATCACTAATCGAAACCCGAAAATTTTTGAATTTAAGAAAAACTTGGAGCACAAAATAAATATTAACGTGTTACAATTTTGCCATGGCAACCAAACATGATTACTACGTTTCAAGCATTATTACTACGTTTCGGGATTGATGCCTTATTGTCTCATCCGGAAGACGTGAGTTATATTATTACATGGAGAGAATTTTATTTTTAAAATTATATTCATTCCAAATTCAATTTGAAATCTATATCTATAGAAACGAAATGGCACTGACTGACTGACTGATTCATTCATTAATTTTCCACCAGAACTAAAAATCCACTGAATCGAATGCGTTCAAATTTGGCAGGCATGTCCGGTTGAACGTTTACACGCGCTAAGAACGAATTTTTGGAACTTTTCAAGGATACGCCAAATATTTGAGTTTCCCTATAATTTTTTCATTTTTTCGAGAACCATTCGGTAGAAAATTTTGAAATAATGTAGAAAGGTTTGTATAAGGTCTAGAAATGTTTTGTTGAAATATTTTTGAAATCAGTTCAAGATTACGCCAGTAATCAGTTTTTCATTATTTTAGGATATATATATTGCGGGTTGCATATCTTCCACCTTGATACTACCAATCCTCACTGTAAATTCAATGGTTTAGCGAGATTTTTAAATGAACTAATTTGGAAGATCCAGTTCCGAACTATGTCCGATATACTTCCCAAGGTTACGCTCAATATTAGCTTTTTACCATTTTTCGGAATTTTCAGAGCTTTTCTTAGATTTAACGAGAACCAATGGAATTTGCATGCGATTTGCATGACAGAGCTTTTGCAGGCGAGCGAAGCGAGCCTGTTTGACTCACTGACACTGCTGATATTGTTGGTGGTCCAGGAGACGGAGCCCACTGACTAGGCGAGAAGGCGAGCAAAGCGAGCCTGCGGCCAGTAGTAAATGAAATGCACAAATTTTCTAAAAAAATCAATAGGAGATATAAATTTAGGCTATTATAAATTTTCCAGTACCTTGAATGCCTACTGGAACACGTAAAACACAAAAATTAATGTTCGTACACATAAAAAGTTCTCGAAGCCTCATCCCAGCAGTGTCAGACACTAATTTGAGCAATATACTTGTTAGTTCAAAATCGATCAACATTTTCTAACGATCTCTGATAAAACTCTGATTTTATGACTTGAGCCGATTTTATGTTGCACGAGTTTACAACCAGAGATATTTATCACAGATACCAACATATTATATATAGTTATACTGCTGCAGTGGGATAAAATAGTTGCAGATAGAGTGGTACTACACTCAGAATTTATTGCCGAGATGAATATTCACTAGATATGGAAACGTTTCCAGAACAACAATAAAGACTGAACATATATAGAATATTAAATATAGATTCCGTACATGTAGTATTAGATATCGATAGAGTATTTAATTTATTATTTAATTATTAATTCTATATATAATAAAGATTGAACGTATAAATATATATTTTAAGATAGATAGATAGATATTTTATTTTCAATTGTTACAAGGCTGCCGCCTATTGTAACATTAAGTTTACAAATACTGCAATTTTACAAAATAACAAAGATAATAATTAATATAATAAATAATAAGAATAAATTTTGGACAAAGATTGATATCACTGCGAAACTGAGAGAAAAATAAGCCTTATATCGAGTTTATGTACATATAATAGACAAGTGAATAGTAGATTTTAAAACAGAAGGTTCAGAAAAATAAAAATTGATCATAAATAATACAGAGTAAAAAATAAAATTCATAACTTGAAAGTAAAGAATAAATAAATATAAGAGTGGAAAGAATGTAATTATGCATGGAAATCAATACTTGGGAGGAATAATCTGAAACATTAGTGAGCTCAATCAAAAGAGAAATAAATATAAGATGAAAAGGTACTAGGTATGACATCTTTAATGTTCACTATGCTCATCTATGGCTACTTACTATGAATTTGAATGAAAATCTTGTAGTATTGTTGTGACGCCCTAGCCTACTGTGCCAACCAGGCCGGCTATTGGTAGACACTTGAGCCAATGACAGTGAACGTCTGCCATTGGCCCAGCCAAGCTCCTCCCCGATTAGCGGTTCATTTAAACGTTACAAAATGGTGATTCAAACATAAAACACAATTGAAATAAAAGGTGAATGTTCGAACACAAAATAGGTTTTGCAGTTTCAAAATAAACGGTTGACAATAAGAGTGTTCGTTTCATCAGATATTATTATTTTTAGGGATTTTCGGTTTGGATATTCTATATTAAGCTGATTATCATTCTAATTTTATGAATGTATTTCTGTACATGGCGAGTATGGTTTGAATATTATTGGAATAGGTTCTGAAGCTGTACTAAAGCTAGGTACCAAGCTGAACTAGATATCTGATATGTATGAGATTAGTTGTTTGAAAAGATTATAATAATAAGTTTAATTTGTGGTTTGATAGATCTACTATGGTTCACTCTATAGCTATTTTCTCTTAGGGCTACTGTATTTGTTGAAACTTCAGAATATTTGAAATCAAAATACCTATTAGAAAAATTCAGTAGTTATATTATTTTATCACTTGATATTTGATAGATTTGATACACATATTGGGAACAAAATCATAGGAAATTTATGCTAAAATCAAACTAATGTTCATTCAGAATGGAGTATAAATACAATAGATTAATGTTGTTCACTGTTATTCACTCTTGAAAATTGCTCTAGAACGCCGAAACATGTAGTGTAAAATAAAAACATTTGAAAATAAAATTCGCTCCGGCAGCTGGCTGTCGGAAAGAGTGCATTTCAAATTGTATGATGGCTCGAATCATATTACTTATAATGAGCTATTCAGGGTATGAATTCAAAGGTGCCGTTTTTGAAAAACCCATATAAAACACAATTTTCGGCATATTATTCGCCATTTTCTCCGCCATTTTTGATTGGATTTTCTTCGTTGATGACTCAAATTGTAGGGCATTATATGGGTATTATACACACCAATTTCCAAAACGATCAAGTTATTGGTTGATTTGTAGTGATTTTTCTAAATTTTTATCCCCAAATTTCACCCCTTTCCCTTGAACCAATTTGGCTGGTTAACGACCGAGATATTAGCACTAATGATTTTTGTGAAAAATTTGGTCGCTCTCCGACAAGCCATTCGGGAGTTATCGTGTTAACAAGAATCTGTACATATATAAATATATATAGAGATATATGAATTCGAACAGACATCAAATTCGTGTTCTAGGCGCTCGGGAACGTGTAAAAAATATATCACATCATGAATTTTCGATTGTCAGGGCAAGACCAATAGTGCATTTTTTCGAATGAAATTCACTAAAAAAGGGTACTTTGATTTTAATTATTTTGAAGTTTCACTCTATATGGTTTAAATGAGTATTGAAGTGAGTATCCGTAAGCAGTATTAAGTAGTAGATGTATATACAAATATAGTTAATTTGGAATCAAAACATATAATGATTTAAATTTGTGGTTTGATGTACAGTGACTATATAAGTAGTCACTGTGGTTTGATGCACTTACTATTATAACAATATAGTGATAGCTGAAATGTTCGATTTCAGCTGCTATATACAGCGATATACACTGGCGGCTCGTACTCACGTAACAAGTGAAGTGCCCGTATCTTTTACTGTACAGCACTTCACCTGTTTCGTGGGCACGAGCCGCCAGTAGTGATGTAGTCAAGCACGTATTGGAGAGGCTTCGGTTATGACGTAACGTGCTATATGAATTGTGTAGACTCGACTATAAATTAAGACCAGAGAGAGGCTTTTTATTAGCATCATAAAGTTGACGTGCTGGCGGAAATTACTTGTGTCTATATACTCCACCTCCTCCCCCTGTTAATCCCCCCCCCCTTACAAAACTCCCTCAATCAGAACATAAGAGGGTGATTTCAGTGGGGGGGGGGGAAGGGGTTTAGGGACCCTCTGTCACCATTTCCAGGTGATAGCAGTGACAAGATAATACAGTCTGTTCAAGCAAAGAAGACCCTCTGACAAGATGGGAGAATGACTAAAGCTCGGTCAATATTGGTTCAAAAATTTATCAATTTGATCTCGAATTGTAGGAAACAATTTGATCCACTATTAAAACCACATTTATAAGTATTGAACGAATATTGCTAAAGCAGGAGTCATTTTCCCATCTTTCCAGAGGGTCTTCTTTGCTTGGACAGACTATAGAGTGAACTCTGTTTACAAGTCCTTCTGCGAGTCCTCATCATATCCATCATCTGATACTGCTACTCTTCATTTTCACTTCTCCTTTTTCCACCTGCTCTTGTTTACTTCTCCTTCTTCTCTTATTCGACTGATGTACTTCTCTTCCTCTTTCTCTCAATTCATTTCGTGAGTAATACAAACACATAGTTATTATAATTACTCCAATTATCTTCATTTCATTGAATTGTTGATGAGAGGCAACTTATAATGAATAAGCCTTTGAGTAGATGTGAAGTTGATATTGTGGTAGTTATCCTTGTGTTTTCATTTATTATAATAAATAACTTTCTTCAATAACTTAATGAATAGCATCTAATCTTGTCTTTCCATTCATTATAATGAATAACTTTAGTCTATTAGCTTCCACTTTAACAACGGTACTCACGATTCCGTTGCTTGTCGGACGCGATTCGGGGTGCTGAGACATATCTTCAGCGTACAAGGAGTATTTGATGGGGTAACAATCAGTTTTCCAAGTAAGTTCATCATAAATATTCTTGGAGAGATCTTAATCAAAAATGATAATTGGAGATTGACAAAATTTTCAGTAGCCTACGATTGTAGGTAATAGAATCAAGGGAACTGAAAGGATGGTTTCATGTAGTAATTATATTGTTTATTGTTTCTCTGTCATGTAACCCATGTCCAGAGGTATTTATTAAACATATAGAACTATTATTACAATATGTGAAGTTATACTACTTTTCAAAACTATCATGTAGCATCCCACTATATATTGTTATTGAGATAATTTCTCCTATTTCTTTCTCAAGACGATATTACCTAATGTAATCAATTTCTTAAGGCGGGTATTACACGATAATAGTTCTATGACATATTTCTATTATCAAACATCTGTGATGATGAAATATTACCGTGTAATGAACCAAATATTATAAATGATCATATTCTATGTCATATGTTCTCCTATAGAGAACATATTATAATATATTTGATAATAGATGTATGAGATAGAAATATTATCGTGTAATAGCGGCCTAATAGTTCTATTCCCTTGTATATTTTCTTAAATTTGGTTGTTGGTATGCCATGCAGTAATTACAGTAGACTTTTACATTTTTTGAAATTTTATGATAAGAAAGTGTTTACAGGGTTCGAAAAAATTGATCTAGTTTATGATAATTAGCATAAAACTATAATTCTTGGATGAGTCTTTGTTCAAAGTGATCACAACTTCCCAAAATTGATGATGAAGAGTACTAGATACCGATCAGATGTTTTCTGTTCTCCCTTTTATTTCGAAAACGTTACGCACTTTTATGGATCCCCACCATTGTTTCGTGTATTGTATTTTTTGATTGGAATGCAATCCATTCATCCATTATTGATGCGCTAAATTGGGCGATAAACACTGCATTCTGTTTCATTGTTTGCAAACGGCAGTTTTGCATGAATATTTTCACCTTTTTCCAAACACCATCCCTCCAATTACCAAGGGGAATAGAATCACATCGCCCCTATTCATCCCTAGTTTCTCCTCCTCCTCCTCCGCCTCCTCCTCCTCCACTTCCTCCTCCTCTTCCTCCCTTCTCCTCCCATCCTCCTTCTCCTCCCATCCTCCTTCTCCTCCCCTCCTCCTTCTCCTCCCATCCTCCTTCTCCTCCCCCTCTCCATCTCCTCCTCTCCTCCTACTCATTCTCCTTTCCTCATCCTCCTTTTCCTCATCCTCCTTCTTCTCGTCCTCCTCCTTCTTCTCTCCTTCTCCTCCTTCTTCTCCTTCTCTCCTCCCTTCTCCCTCCTTCTCCTCCTTCTCCTCCTTCTCCTCCTTCTCCTCCTTCTCCTCCTTCTCCTCCTTCTCTCCTCCTCCTTCTCCTCCTTCTCCTCCTTCTCCTCCTTCTCCTCCTCCTTCTCCTCCTTCTCCTCCTTCTCCTCCTTCTCCTCCTTCTCCTCCTTCTCCTCCTTCCTCCCTCCTCTCCTCCTTCTCCTCCTTCTCCTCCTTCTCCTCCTTCTCCTCCTTCTCCTCCTTCTCCTCCTTCTCCTCCTTCTCCTCCTTCTCCTCCTTCTTCCTCCCTCCTCTCCTCCTTCTCCTCCTTCTCCTTCTTCCTCCTTCTCCTCCTTCTCCTCCTTCTCCTCCTTCTCCTCCTTCTCCTTCTCCTCCTTCCTCCTTCTCCTCCTTCTCCTTCTCCTCCTTCTCCTCCTTCTCCTCCTTCTCCTCCTTCTCCTCCTTCTCCTCCTTCTCCTCCTTCTCCTCCTTCTCCTCCTTCTCCTCCTTCTCCTCCTTCTCCTCCTTCTCCTCCTTCTCCTCCTTCTCCTCCTTCTCCTCCTTCTCCTCCTTCTCCTCCTTCTCCTCCTTCCTTCTCCTTCCTCCTCCTCCTCCTCCTTCTCCTCCTTCTCCTCCTTCTCCCCTTTCCTCCTTCTCCTCCTTCCTCCTTCCCTTCTTCTTTTTACTCCTCCGTCTCTCCTCCTCCTCTTACTCCTCCTCCTCCTTCTCCTTTTTTTTCTTTTTTTTTGTTCTTCATTCTGCCACCGATTTCACCTACCGGATGTGTGAGATCACGATTTATAGGTCCCTGGTGGGTGATATTCACATTTTCATACCGGCCATTCAGTTATAGCCTACGCGAGAATTCAGTGCGTTACTGATAATAGGATGGGACATGCGAAAGGTAGTGAAAGAGGAGGAAGGGAGGGGAATGTTATGAAGAAGGTTGATGGGGGGGAGTTTAAAGCGAGGTTGTATGAGAGAGCGAGAAATGACAGACCTTAAACGTGTTTTTATCATGGAGTTACTCAACATCAATCTAGATTCTACACATAAGTTGAAAACAAACAGTTTGGCACAAGCCTAAAGGCATTATTCACACAAAACTACAGTCTCAGCGCAAACCAAGCCAACTTAAAAAAGTCTAAATTGTGTTTGTAACGCATTTGTACTCTGTGGACTTTACACATGTTGCCCGGGATTAGTTCGCAGAGCATGGAAAACACAGAGCACAGAAAAGCAGTGACAGCAATGTCGCATTATTTCTTATTCAACCACAGCAGCAGTTTCATGTAAGTTTTTCCCGAGGAAAGTAGGCTGAGAGGAAATTCCGGTGGAAGAAAATTCCGGTGGAAGAAAATTTCCACAGAGATAATTTCTTATTCAGCCAGCTAAAGTTCTAGAGAGAGAAAGGAGGTGTGTGCCAGAGTGGAAGCAGGAGAAAGAGAGTGAGAGAGAAGAGAGAGAGAGAGTGAGAGAGAGAGAGAAAGAGTAAGTGAGAGAGAGAGAGAGAGAGAGAGTCTAATTTGTTAATTGTCTCTATTAGGGTGGAGTTAGGACTCTAAGTCCTCTCTAACACACAACCCTCATGAGGAGGATTCAGATCCAGATTCAGACTCAATCACTTTATTCATGTAGATTACATAATACAATAATTCGAATCCTATACTATAAGAATAAAAATTAATTAAAAATTACATTTATTACATTATGGTTCGCATAAGTTGGCTAATGATTATAAACTATGAATAATTAACTATCAATTACAATAACTATTATAATAACCATTATAAACTATTATAAACTCGTAATAATTATAATTATAAACTATGAAAACTTGCAAAATGAGACACATGTAGGACTCAATAAGCTAACGGTAATATAAATTCGTGCTGTATCTACATAAAATGGCGGAGTTTAGACATATAAATGTCCATCCTTGGAGAGGGATGTTCAAAGACATCTCTCACATTAACACTCAACCATGTGAGAAGAGAGATTGATTGATTGATTGATTATAATCTCCTTTGCCAGGTCTGAGGAGACCTATGGCAACATCAGAAACATGATACAGAATTGAATAATATGAAAAAAATAATAATTATAAACAGCATAAATATGGAATGTAATACAATTCTCCTTTTTTGAATTTTCTTTTTCTTCCTTTTCTTCCTCAGAGAGACTGAGGAAAGAATAGGGTCTGGTGTGTATAGGAGAAAAATGAAAAATTAGTTGTCTGGTAGTATGAGAAGGAACAGAGGAAGAATAAAGAAACTGGAAGTAAATGAGGGGATGTATAAAGATAAAATGTAAGAGAGAAAGATAAATAAATTGTGACGAGCTCATTTTTAAGTGACAGAGGAAGGAAATAAAAATTGAGAGGATATTATAATCATGAGAAAATATCAAAATAAAATACGTGTAAAAGTGGTTGAACCTCGAGTTGAAATTGTAACGTTTGTTACGTGTTGGATTCACTGGCGGCTCGTACCCACGAAATGGGTGAAGTGTCCGTATCTTCTACTATACAGCACTTCACCTGTTTCTTGGGCACGAGCCTCCAGCGGTTGGATTCTTTGTTGTGATGTACGTAAGTTAACTTGGAGTTCTTCGTCCTTTTCTAAAAGATTATTATTTCAATAAAGTTGACCTGCTTGCTTTTTAAAACGTACGCTTTTACTCTTAAAGAAATACGTTTAGTAGTTTGATTGAATCCTTTGGATTGAAGTCTGAGTCACAGTAGATATAGTACAGGATCATGCTTTAGTGGCCACATAAGTCATATTTCACATTTCGATCTTGAGAATAATGACCTGTGTGGTCACGAAGCCATGAACCTGTACCGAATATAAAGTGTTGAATCGACACAAATTTTTTTTTTTTCCGTTAGATTTAATCTCTAGTATTCAATTAGACATGGTGTTTCAGGAGGTATGTGCAATACTTCTCAGGCTGATTCCTTACATCAAGTAGACAAAAAAGTTCCATCGGACCAACCCCCAAAAACGCTTTGTTACCGAGATAACAATGGGAGATCATCCTCCCATTCGAGATAACAATTGACAAAACATAGCACAAGTGATGAATTTGTGTTTAGTAGCGATTTTGCGATTTTAGATCACCATTACTGAGATTTGGGTAAGATTCACCGCCGCCATTCAACTTTTCCTTTAGAATCCGACTCTCTTCCACTTCCATTAATAAAAAATACAATTTTATTATTCCTTATCCAGTTATAACCCTTATTGTTGGAAAATATGGATTCTAGCATATTTTTCCAATTATCTGAATAACAGTTGAAGTTACAAACTTGGAACTGGTTTCATTGAATTCCTCAGCTAATATTACATCGGAATTGATCATTTTAGAACCTTAGTAAAGCCTCTAAAAAGTTAGAAAAATTAATATATTTTGAAAAATCTCAAATTTCCGCCATTTTTATCTCGGTAACAAAGCGTTTTTGGGGGTTGGTTCCATGGAACGTTTTTCTCTACTTGATGTAAGGAATCAGCCTGAGAAGTATTGCAGATTCCTCCTGAAACATCCTGTATATTTAATTGTATCCTTGTTGATTACGTGTTATATTTGATCGCGATGATAATAGTGGACTATTGTAATGTAATCCAGTAATTATGATAATTTTCAAATGATAATTGAAGAATAGAATAATGATAGTATCTAAAATGATGAATATAGGTATAGGAGCTACTTGAAATACCTACAGTAAATAACAACTAGATCCTCACTAACTTTAAAACTGATTCCAGTAGTCTATCATTCAAACTATCTGGTCAAGCGTTTTATGATGTATACTATTAGGTTTATCTTCTCGAAAACCAATCTTAGTTATGGGCTACGAACCAGTAGGTTATATCTATTATGATAAACCTTAAACTCAATATGGGTGCTAACTTACTTTATCTTAATTATCTAAATATATTAATAGTACTCTTATTATGGGTGCTCAATGTGAATTGAGATCATTTTCAGCTCAGCATTGTAGTCTTATTCACAGTCACTCTTTATTCACAGTCAACCTTTATTCACAGTCAACCTTTATTCACAGTCACCCTCTATTCTCAGTCACCCTTTATTCACAGTCACCCTCTATTCACAGTCACCCTTTATTCTCAGTCACCCTTTATTCTCAGTCACCCTTTATTCACGGTCTTATCCATTCATCTATTCATATTGAGATCTATTTATCTGCAGAATGATGTTCATAACATGTCACCTAGATCTAGCGCATTGAATACTATCCATTCACAGATATCGAAACCATAGCCTACTAACATCAAAACTAATTCCAGTATGATCCAAAACTATCCGTTCATCCGCTTATCCGCTCTATCCGCAACTATCCGCAACAATCCGGTCAGTTGCATCGATTCCATCAAGCTTTATCTTAATAGTGTGTTTGATCGTTTTAAACCAACCTATAAGGTCCGCAGGTGAAATCGGCCTAACTTCAAATGGTCTTTATTCATAGTCTTCATAAGGTTTTATTAGTGAGGTTTCGATGACTGGGTCACTTACTCCTATGATTACTATTGTTAAGACAAGTACAGTGAACTATAAACATAAACCGATCGAATATTGTCTTTACTCGTAGACCAGTTTACCACACAATTCCAGACAAAATGACCGATTCATATCTTGCTAACTTCAAATTCAAGCTAGCTGCTATCCAGTTTATTGTATCCAGCATCCAGTACAACCATTGACGATCTACATTATTGTTCAAGTACTCTAACTGTCTTTGGTATAGCCTAACTGTTCTCAAAATACGGTTTTGATATGAATGGTTTCCAAAGTCTTTCCAAGCGAAGAAGACATTCTGGGAAGATGAGAAAATGTCTCCAGTTCGGTCAATATTGATTAAAAAATTATAAATTCAATTTTAAATTGAATATCAGAATGTTTCTTACAATTTGAGACCAAATTTGAAAATTTTGAACCAATATTGACCGAGCTGGAGTCAATTTTGCATCCTGCCAGAATGTCTTCTTTGCTTGGACAGACTATAACAGTTTCGTCTTATGTGTATGGTATATAGTATTAGGCTATCTCTGGTGTTTCCGTATCTTCATTCAGATTATTGGTACATTTCGAAACAGATGTTGTTTGATGTAATCGGTTACGATTGGCAGTTATGTGTGTCTGCTTCCATTATATTGTATGGAAATTATTCACTTGCGGCTCGTACCCACGAAACAGGTGAAGTGCTGTACAGTAAAACATACGGGAACTTCAGCTGTTTCGTGGGCACGAGCCGCAAGTGAAATCATCATAAACTTGTCATTGTCCTAGTTATTCTAGTATGGAACATTAATGATTTGGATGTACTTGTTACTGCTGAGGCTAGTGAGACTTGAATAGAATAGAATCCTATAGAATAATAGAATAATAATCCTAATAGAATAAATCTCATTGGTCATAGCCGCTAATGATATCTTATCAATAGAAAGAAAATCGTTTGGAGGCTTTTCAATAGAAAGCTGTTCATTGAAGTGATCCACTAGCGGCCCGTGCCAACGAAACAGGTGAAGTGCCCGTATCTTTTTCTGTACAGCACTTATCCTGTTTTGTGAACACGAGCCGCCAGCAGTGGTGAGATTACAGTATATTGATTATTGGTATTCAGAAATGGCTATTGGGACTATTCGCTTACCACTATTTACTGAACCTATCCCCTTGATTTAATCATTTTGTTGAGAATGATCGTAGATTGAGTATAAAAGTAATGTAATAGATGTATCAATATCACAATAATTATAAATATAGTCTGTCCAAGCAAAGAAGAGCCTCCAGCAAGATGAGAAAATGACTCCAGCTCGGACAATATTGGTTCAAAAATTATTGATCTGGTCTTAAATTGTAGATTAGAATGTTTTCTACGATTAAGATCAAATCAATAATTTTTGAACCAAGATTGACCGAGCTGAAGTCATTTTCTCGTCTTGCCAGAGGCTCTTCTTTGCTTGAACGGACTACCTAGTAGACTACATTATTCTATATTTTTTATTTCAAATAATTATCAAAGTACCCTTTTTGAATTATTTTTTCAATGCTTGACATATTTCAACTAATTATAGTCATGAACAAAATTATTCATTTGCATTTGAAAATGACTTCAATTAGTTGAAACATGTCATGCATTGGAAAAATAATTCGAAAAGGGTATTTTGATAATTATTTAAAATGAAAAAATCGTGATAGAAGTAGTCCTGGAATTTGGGAAATACTTATTCTGTAGGATATTGACTGATTTTACAGTCTCTATATTATGATGTTATAGTCTCATGTTTAAGAACTTTATGATTTTAAGAAGTTTTATGATTTGTGGTCATCGCTTTTTGACTCAATCACGTGATATGATCAATCCTTCCAATCATATTCCCAAAGCTTGAATCCACTTTATTTCCCAAATATTATGATTATTGAAATATTATTGAGTTTTCTAGCTTGATTTTTTGAACTAGTTGAGATGCTGTATCGAGCCAAACGACATTAATACGGCATTTATTCTATTTATGTCACCAGGAGAAGAATAGTCATAATATTGATCGATTGGGATTCTCTCTGTATTCACTACCACCAATTTCCCTCCACTTCATGATTTCTTCCTTTACTTCCTTTTCTATTTTTTCAGCATTTCCGCTTCTTAAAGCTCTGTTGGTTTCTACCATTTTTTTCTTCTTCTATTCATTCAATTATGAGCGATGAGAAGATGAAATTTGAATCATAAGAGATTAAGGTGAGTTCTAGAGATAAGAAAGTACTCCAAGAATCTTTCTGTAATTGAAGTGATTTCCATTTTTATTCGAGGAAATATTTCACAGCAAACTAACCACTAAATAATCGTAGCTGTATAATATCACAATTTGAACCAATTCAACAACAAGCGAAGCATTTTTTTGAGAAACACTCATCATAAGATACAAATTGCTCAAACGCTCAATGTTTTTTCATTGAAGAAAAACACTCATTCTTTCTCTCAAGACATCTTTCTAATGGATGGATTGTGAAAAAAGAATCAATTTTCTTGTTTAATAGTGGCTTGAGAAGGAGGAGAGCTGGAAGAAAGCTTAATGGGACTACACTGACGATGATGGACTGAGTGTGAGAGAGATAGAAAAGGCAGTTAGAATAGAGGAGAAGCGGGGAGAAAACTGAGATAGTGTTGGAGGAGGAGAAAAAAGGAATCACAAAGAAAGATTTGATAATAAGATCAGAAGAATTGAATGAGTGGCACGACGGAAAATGTAGAAGGAGAAAGAAGGTTAGAGTAGTAGAAAGATGAAATAAAGAGTGAACAAGAGAATGATAGAGTAAGAATGGAATAGAGTGAGAGAAGTGACGAAGATAAGGAAAGGAATAGAAATAAGAATAATTACGAGTCAAGATGTTTAGGAACAGACTGGAACAAGAAGATTTAAAGGTGAAAGGAGTTAGAAGGAGAATAGAAAGTAGTAGATTGGAGAACTGAAAAAGTGTGATGAAAAGAAACTTAGAAGGAGAAAAAGGAGAAGAAGAAGAAGAAGAAGAAGAAGAAGAAGAAGAAGAAGAAGAAGAAGAAAGAAGAAGAAAAAGAGAAAGAAGAAAGGAAAAGAAAAAGAAGAAAAAAAGAAAGAAAGATTGAGAAGAATAAAATGAAGAAGAAGAAGGAGAAGAAGAAGAAGAATAAAAAGGAAGAAGAAAAAGGAGAAGAAGAGTTAGAAGAAGAAGAAGAAGAGGAAGAAGAAGAAAAAAGGAAGAAGAAGAAGCAGAAGGAAAAAAGATAGAAGAAGAAGATCGAGCGATAAAATTAGAAACAAGAGAAGACAGAGGAATAAAAAGAATGAGAGTATGGAGAAAAAGAGAATGATAAAGAAGAAAAAGTAAAATTTGAAATTGTGATTGACTGAATAAGTAGATCGATAGATGGTAAAATGACTTTAGTTTACACTCTGTGAAACTTTTACAAGAGTTTGTGGGCGAAGTTGAGGCTTGCAAGCTCCCTCTTCCACTTAACCCACAGTAAAGAGACTGAAAAAAATAGATAAATGAAAAATATATATATGAGGAGAATGGATGACAAGCGAAGTTCGAAGAATAGTATTGGAGAATATAGGAGTGATTATCTTGAAGAAAAGAGCAGAACATTATAGCACTTTGAGAAAGGAAATTGAGAATATAAGAGAAAAATTGAAATACTTTGTCTATAAAATAAATGGATATTTGAAGAGAAACCCAATGTGAATGATAACGGTTGCAATGTAAAGTTATAATAAACAGAAGCAATAACCAACTATTATTGGTGAACTTTTGAATAAACAGCCACATAACAATATAGTTCTGCATCGGTGAGCGAGATCCAAGGTTTATATTTAGGGTGTTTCAGGAGTAATGTGCAATACTTCTCAGGCTGATTCCTTACACCAAGTAGACAAGAAAGTTCCATGGGACCAACCCCCAAAAACGCTTTGTTACCGGGATAACAATGGCGGAAAATTGTGATTTTTCAGAAAATATTAATTTTTCTTATTATTTAGAGGCTTTAGTGAGGTTCTAAAATAATCATTTCCCAAGTAAAATTAGCTGAGAAATTCAATGAAACCAGTTCCAAGTTTGTAACTTCAACTGTTATTGAGATAATTAGAAATGGAAAAATATGCTGAAAACATAATTTTATAACAATAAGGGTGATAACTGGATATGGAATAATAAAATTGTATTTTTTATTGATAGAAGTTGAAGAGAATCGGATTCTGAAGAGAAAGTAAAATGGCGGCGATTGTTTAAATCTTACCCATATCTCAGAAATAGATAGCTACTAAACACAAGTTCATCACTTGTGCCATGTTTTGTCAATTTTGCACAATTTTTTTGTTTGTAAGATTTATACAATCGCCGCCATTCAACTTTTTCTTTAGAATCCGACTCTCTTCAACTCCCATTAATAAAAAATACAATTTTATTATTCCATATCCAGTTATAACCCTTATTGTTGAAAAATGGCGTTTTTTAGCATATTTTTCCAATTATCTCAATAACCCTTGGAGTTACAAACTTGGAATTGGTTTCATTGAATTCCTCAGCTTATTTTACATGGGAAATGATTATTTTAGAACCTTTTTGAAGCCTCTTAAAAATTAGAAAAATTAATCTTTTTTGAAAAATCTCAATTTTCCGCCATTGTTATCTCGGTAAGAAAGCGTTTTAGGGGGTTTGTCCCATGGAATTTTTCTGTCTACTTGGTGTAAGGAATCAGCCCGAGAATTATTGCACATTTCTCCTGAAACACCCTGTATAGGAACCTTGAGCGATACGTTACCTATAGTTACTTATACGAACCTCGAGTGAGATCAACTGGAATCAAGTATTGAAGAACATAAAAGGATTGTATACCACTGGCGGCTCGTAACCACGAAACAGGTGAAGTACCCGTATCTTTTACTGTATAGCACTTCACCTGTTTCGTGGGCACGAGCCGCCAGTGTTGTATACAACAACAATAGATAATTCATTTCTTCCATGAATGAGAACCTATGTTGAAATGTTGGAAAATAACAATAATATTACTTATTGCTTGTTGATAATAAATTGCTTGTTGCTTATTGCTTTGGCAAGTAGATGAAATGAAGGTTTAACGAATAGTACTCATCGTATAGTCTGTCCAAGCAGAGAAGATATTCTGGCAAGATGGGAGAATTACTTCAGCTCGGTCAATGTTGGTTCAAAAATCATAAATTTGCTCTCAAATTGTAGATCAGAATGTTTCCTACAATTTGAAACCAAACAAATAGTTCTCGAACCAATATTGATTGAGCTGGAGTCGTTTTCACATCTTGCCAGAATGTCTTCTTCGCTTAGACCGACTAGCAAGCATCATAACAAAACTTACTACAGCTGGTTGTGAGGTGTATTGAAACTTGTAACTTGGAAGCAAAAGTGTAGTAGGTGATCAAAGGTTGAAGAAAATTGAGCCGGATGATGATGATGATGATGATGTTTGAGCGGTGATCATAATTAGGGGTTACGCTCCCTTACCGCCCCCTAACGAACACAACAACTCATCAATGGGCGGGGGTGGGGGGCAAATGATGATGTTCCTTCAACACGGTTCCTCCTTCCAACAGAAGGGATGAAGAAAAGCACACAAAATAACGACAAAGGCAATTGCTTGGCAGCAGCCGAGAGTGTATTAGATGAGGGATGTTGATCGACAGGTGGCTGGAATGGTTAGAAGAAGAGGGAGGAGAAGGAGAGAATAAGAAGGAAAAGGAGAAGAAAAAGAAGAAGAAGGAGGAGGAGGAGAAGGAGGAGAAGAGAACGAAGGAGGAGGAGGAGGAGGGAGAGGAGGAGAAGAAGAAAAAGTAGGAGGAGGAGGAGGAGAAGAAGAATGAGAAGAAGAAGAAGAAGAAGAAGAAGAAGAAGAAGAAGAAGAAGAAGAAGAAGAAGAAGAAGAAGAAGAAGAAGAAGAAGAAGAAGAAGAAGAAGAAGAAGAAGAAGAAGAAGAAGAAGAAGAAGAAGAAGAAGAAGAAGAAGAAAAAGAAGAAGAAGAAGAAGAAGAAGAATAAGAATAAGAATAAGGAGAAGTGTATGAAGCTAAGAAGGTGGAGGGGAACAAGTATAATATAATTATGATGGTGAGGAGATGAAGGAGGAGAGAAGAAAGGAGAAGTATAATGAAGGCGAGGAGGTGGAGGAGAAAAAGAGAAAGGAGTAGAAGGATTGGAATGAGGAGGGGGAGAAGGAGACGTGAAAGAGGAATATAGGTGATAGGAGGAAGAAAGGGATAATAAAATGAAGAGGTATGTTAGGGGAAGAAGGAGAAAAAATAGGAAGAAGGAGAAGAAGGAGAAGAAGGAGAAGAAGAAGAAGAAGAAGAAGAAGAAGAAGAAGAAGGTTGAGAATGAGGAGCAATAAGAACATTTGAGGCAGCCGTGATTAGAACGTTTAGTAGTAACGAGCAAGACGAGCTTGCTGAAAAGGCAAGTACAGTTTGTTGAATCAAAGAAGAGCTTCTGTCAAGATGGAAAAATGACTCCAACCTGTTCAATATTCTTTAAAAAATTATAAATTTGGTCTAAAATTGTAGATCAGTGTGTTTTCTACAATTTGAGACCAGATTTATGATATTTTAACGAATACTGACCAAGCTCGATCAATTTTCCAACTTGGCCAAAATGTCTTCTTTGCTAGGACAGACTGTACCGTACAATGCATAGTAGGGCAAGGAAGGGTTCTCTCGGAAGGAGGCCCTCGGTTATTATTTATACACATCGCCACAGAAAACTGTGCTGGGGAGTAGTTTGACCCTAAATGAATCAGGGGTTCAAGGGGTAGTCTGTCCAAGCAAAGAAGACCCTCTGGCAAGATGAGAAAAAGTCTCCAGCTCGGTCAATATTGGTTCAAAAATGATTGATTCAGTCTCAAATTGTAGATCGGAATGTTTGCTACAATTTGAGATCAAATTCATAATTTTCGAACAAATATTGACCAAGCTGGAGTCATTTTCCTTCCTTGCCAGAGAGTCTTCTTTGCTTGATTAGACTAAAGTAGAGGAAGATGGAGACGGATAAATTTAGACGAGATGAGATGGAATTAGACGGAGATGGAGGTAGATTGAATTTGACAAAGAAAGAGGTAGATAGATTTAGATGAGATGAAGCTACTCTATTCGTGGATATAATGTAATATTTTCACATATTAGTTGGTATTGATTTGATGACTATTTAATGATCAGGAAGAATATGTAATGTATGTAACCTACCTATCACCAACTCTAGTACTTGGGTTTCGCATACTAGAGTGAGTTAATTTAGAAAAAAAACGAATCAATTCTTTATACCTGAATTCAAGACGTGAATCTGGCTGGGCTGCTTCAATAATTATATTTAATAATTGGGCCGGTCCAATAATTGACACGTATTGTATTTATCAAATATTTATTCATCCGTCTATTTATCTATTCATTTATTTATTTATCCATTAATTTATTTATTTATTTATACATTTATTCATTCATACATTTATTCATTTCCTTTTTTTTTGCTGCGGATGATGCCCACATAAGTATTCCAATTTACTTGTGCGTGGGTAATGGAGTGTGCGAGGGTGATTTATGAGGTGCATAAACGACCATGCCTCTGGTGGGATTCCAACCCACGACCGGGTAGCGCTAGCGGACTGAAGGTTGTATTGCCCCAGAACACTCGGTCACCCCGGCCGGACAATATATAAATTTATTCATTTATTCATCAATTCATTTATTCATTTATTTATTTATTTATTTATTCATTTATTCATTTATTCATTTATTCATTTATTCATTTATTCATTTATTCATTTATTCATTTATTCATTTATTCATTTATTCATTTATTCATTTATTCATTTATTCATTTATTCATTTATTCATTTATTCATTTATTCATTTATTCATTTATTCATTTATTCATTTATTCATTTATTCATTTAATCATTTATTAATCCATTCATTTATTCATTTAAATCTTATCAATCATCGATCAATAAATACAATAAGAGTCTTCATCTAAATGTGATATTCGTGTGTAATCAGAAGATAGCTATTCCAAGAACTTTTAGAAAATCGAATCTCTTGTGTGCCTGGATAATTAGAGGGATTATGGAGAGAGATAACGACCATTTACTTATTAGGTTGTCGAGACCGACGGCTTATCTCCTCCAAAAGATGGGGTGGAACATATCTATGTGCTTGTGTTGTCAAAGAATTGTTCCCCTGTCAAGATTCGAACCCGGATCCTATCAATTATTGGACCGGCGCGTATTAAATATAATATATAGATATAATTATTGAAGCAGCCCAGCCAGATTCAGGTCTTTTCTATGAGAAATACCCTATTTTTCATGAGAATATTTTTATGTGAAAAAGCCTTTTTCCCAATAATATCCTATTTATCAGCAGTATTATACAATATACAAAACCGTATTGTAAAAACATTTTGTGATAACCTGACATAGTACAGTGGCATAGTATAGTACCTGGTATAGAGTCATAGGCTGAGACCGCACTGCCGGTGGGTAGAGCGTGGAGGGTAGTTGGTAAATCTATAGAACATACACACCATCCACAGTAATACATCGTATGAATGATATGACATCATTCTGTTTTTTGAGGTTATGTTGTCCATATTTAAGAATTTCAAGATAGCGGCTGAACACATACCATTCATACGATGTATTACTGTGGATGGTGTGTATGTTCTATAGATTTACCAACTACCTACCCTCCAGGCTCTATCAACCGGCAGTGCGGCCTCAGCCATAGAGTTGAATGAATATGTAATTTTATTTTGGACTGTAGTAAAAATTGGTAGAGGAGCAGTTCTGGGCTTAGCCTGTTGCACTCACTTAAGTTTATAATTATTATTGAATAGATGATAAATGATAAAAAAATAATATTATCAAAAGGAATTTGATGATTTTTGAACTTATCAAGTTACTTCTCATAGGAATGCCCAGTTGCCCACTTCCCAAAATCATTACTTTCCTATATTACCCTCCTAAAAGAATGATTACTGTCTCAAATCTGAGATATCTGTTCTAAAACGTTCACTGAATGGAATCACTTCTAAAAAAAGGTCGAAAAGGACGAAAGGAGGAGAGTAGCAGAATAAGATAGAGAAAAAAAACGATAAAAAAGAATGGAATAGGTCATGGCTAAAGGGCCCGCATTCTCACTCCGTTCAAACGAATACAAATAAAGAGAACAAAATGTCAAACGGCTGAGTTCAACTCTAGTCCAGTATCAACTTGTAGAAATTAGAAAGAGTCTCCTTTTTGTGGTAGCCTTTGTTTTATTGCCCTGGGGGTTTTTCCATCGCTTTTATTTGCCGAGAATCACCCCCTCCCCCTCTACACTCACCTTTCAACCCTTACAAAGGTCAAAAAACAGGGAAATATCAAAATCTGATATTCATTTCTATTTAGTGGCATTGGTATTTGGGATGTCTTTAGCTATAAATCTCTGATGAAAAATGTTGGTGTTGTTCCAATGGTATTTTCCGGGTGATGATTTATTATTGTTAGTAAGGAGACCTTTCAACGGCTTGGAGTTTGTGATTTGATTTCTCTGTGGTTGTAGGGTATGTAGTAGTTTAATTTGTGTACGATTATTTTAAATGTCGAGTCTCATCAACTCATCAACTAAAAATTCGACTGAATCGTCAAAGTTGTATAGTCGGTTCAAGCAAAGAAGACATTCTGGCAAGATGGGAAAATGACTTCAGCTAGAAGAAGAGAAGGAGAAGGAGAAGAAGAAGAAGAAGAAGAAGAAGAAGAAGAAGAAGAAGAAGAAGAAGAAGAAGAAGAAGAAGAAGAAGAAGAAGAAGAAGAAGAAGAAGAAGAAGAAGAAGAAGAAGAAGAAGAAGAAGAAGAAGAAGAAGAAGAAGAAGATGATGATGATGATGAAGAAGAGGAGAAAGGAAGAAGAAGAAGAAGAAGAAGAAGAAGAAGAAGAAGAAGAAGAAAAGGAAGAAGAAGAAGAAGAAGAAGAAGAAGAAGAGAAAAGAAGAAGAAGAAGAAGAAGAAGAAGAAGAAGAAGAAGAAGAAGAAGAAGAAGGAAGAAGAAGAAGAAGAAGAAGAAGAAGAAGAAGAAGAAGAAGAAGAAGAAGAAGAAGGAGAAGAAAAGAAGAAGAAGAAGAACAACAAGAAGAACAAGAGAAGAAGAATAAGAATAAGAAGAACAATAAGAACAAGAAAGAGGAAGAAGAAGAAGAATAAGGAGAAAAGACGATCACGAAGAAGAAGACGATCACGATGAAGAAGGAGAAAAATAGAAGTGAAGAGAAGTATTATTTCACGAGACTAAGAAGGTGGAGAAGTACAAGTATATGATAGTGTGGTGATGAAGGGGGAGGGGAGAAGTACATAAAG
Organism: Sogatella furcifera; assembly: GCA_017141385.1. Taxonomy (NCBI): domain Eukaryota; kingdom Metazoa; phylum Arthropoda; class Insecta; order Hemiptera; family Delphacidae; genus Sogatella; species Sogatella furcifera. The sequence goes on along the minus strand of CM029546.1, from coordinate 4,290,248 downwards.
GTGAGGAGGTGAAGGAGAAGAAGAGAAAGGAGAAGGAGAAATGGCATGAGGGGGAGGAGGAGACGTGAAAGAGGAAGAGGTGATAGGAGAAAGAAAATGAGAATGGAATAAAGAGGTATGTAAGAAGAGGGAGGAGAAAAAAAGGAGAAGAAGATGGAGAAGAAGAAAAAGCAAGTTGAGAATGAGGAGGAGTAAGAACATTTGAGGCAGCCTTGATTAGAACGTTTAGTAGTAACTATCAAGGAAGGGCAAGTACAGTCTGTGCAAGCAAAGAAGACATTCTAGCAAGATGGGAAAATGACTTCAGCTTGATCAATATTTGATTAAAAAGTATAAATTTGGTCTCAACTTGTAGATCAGAACGTTTCCCACAATTTGAGATCAAATTTATATTTTTCAACCAGTATTTACCGAGCTGGAGTCATTTTCTTATCGTTCCAGAATGTCTTCTTTGCTTGGACAGACGAATCGTTCCATAGTGAAATAAAACGCACGATGTTGTCTTATTCTGCCGTTTATTTTGGTACAGGACCATGATTTCGTTGTTATACACGAGTCAAATTTTTTCAGCCTTGTTCAATTGACAACATCAGTACAGTATGTTTAATTTTAAATCTGAACTAATTCGGTGTATTTAGGTTGATGATAAAAAAATTAAAATTTTCATATGGCTTTTAATGGTGGGGAGACCCTTACGGCCAAATATGTACTTGGCCAAATTCTGGCCACCCATCCAAGAACGGTACACAGTGTTCGTGACTCAACATCCGGTTGATTATGTTCGATGATGAGGAGGAAGTTATGTAGTTCAATCAACTAAAGAGCTATTGAAAAATTAATGACTATGTGGAACAAATTAGAGAAGATTTTGAACAGATTATTATAATATGATAAAAATTGCACAAGCTTATAACACAGTATTATGATTGTTTATAATAATTTTATTTCAAAGTCTGAACTTTATAATTTATTGAATCTAGAACATGTACTGTACTTGCAAATTGAATGGATCTATGATGAAAGTTAGCAGCTTTTTAGAACTCTTTTTTTTTTTAATTCGATGTGAATCATTCACAATCTTATACTTTGTGATACTTGCTGTGAAAAAAGTTAGAAATATGTCGGCTTACAACAACTAACAGTTCCCTTTATATTTTTTGAATTCCACTTGTTAATCTATTCAGTAGTCACTGGCTGCTCGTGCCCACGAAACAGCAGGTGAAGTGCTGTACAGTAAAAGATACGGAAACTTCACCTGTTTCGTGGGTAGGAGTTGCCAGTGTCAGCACTTATTACACTATTCGCTACCTTTCATAGTTTAATAGACATTAGACAACCTTCAAAATGTTCCCATTCCGTTTGTGGTACAGTAACTCACATGCACAATTTCAATCAATTTCCACCTGCGATCTGTGTCGCATGTCGTATGCGGCTTTGGTGGCATGCGATTTATCGAATTAGAATCCACCCAAGACAGTCAGTTGAAACAGTCAGAAACCAAAACCTCCTTGGGGAGGCTAATCTCGGGTTCTGGGAGAGGGGTTTGGGATTCAAAGATATATTCTATCCAAGCAGAGAAGACACCCCGGCAAGAAGGGGAATTGACTCTAGAAAGGTCAATATAGGTTCAAAAATTATAAATTTGGTTTCAAATTGTAGATATAATTGTGTCCTACCATTTGAGACCAAATTTTCATTTTTTGAATTAATATTGATTCAGCTGTAGTCATTTTCCCATCTTGACAGAATGTCTTCATGGCTTGGACAGACTATTAAGGAGTGACAAGTTAGGTAATACTGTAAGAGGAAGTAAGAGGCTGAGTTCGGGTAATTCAGAGATATAGTTGTTCAAGCAAAGAAGAGCCTCTGACAAGATGAGAAAATGACTCTAGCTCTGTAAATATTAGTTAAAAAATTATTGATTTGATCTCAAATTGTAGATCAGAATACTTCCTACAATTGAGACCGAATCCAGAACTTTTTAACCAATATTGATCGAACTGGAGTCATTTTCACTTCTTGCCAGAGGCTCTTCTTTGCTTGGACAAGGATTGACAAGGGGGAAATACGGAGAGCTAGTAAGATAGGGTGATATCAAGGTTAGTTTCATGGGGTAACAAGAAGGGTTTCAATGGGGATACAAGTGGGAATTTTGGGGGTAACTCTGTGGAAATTGAGGAGGTTAGTTGAGCGGGGGGGTAGGGTGAATTTCAGTGACATCAGACCCGCATAGCCTGTTATGAATGCACGGTTAACTTACAGTTGGATGCCACAATACTGAGAGTGAAGGAATCCTTACCGCCCGCATCTAAAGCATTACTATGGCATTGACGACACGTGATAGAACGCTACAGTTTTTGATCGAGCAATGAAGACATTCTGGAAAAAGGAGAAAATGTCTTCAGCTCGTTTATTATTGTTTCAAAAACTGTAAATTTGACCTCAAATTGTGAAAAAGAATCCCACGCTTTAATACCAAATTCATGATTTTGTAAGAAATATCGACCGAGCTGGAGTCATTTTCCCATCTTGCCAGAGTGTCTTCTCTGCTCGACTAAATTATATCAGTGAAAGGGTTTTTTTGACGGTTGATCAGTAATTATTTAACAGCTTAATAATTACAATTCGAGTTCCATTGATAAAATATTTGAAGTATTGAAATTTGTTATTACATTTCGCAAAAAAGTTGAGGAAGGATTTTACGCCCATCAAACGTTATAGCAAAATTACAGCACACAAGTTCCAGGCCGAGGAAAATGTTCAGTTACTGCATTTTAATAACAAAGGCAAAGTTCTCAAAATTCTAGAAGCTTTAGAAATAACTAGACACATAAGATAACCCTCGTTCAAGTTTGAACGGATGGATTCATTCACGCCATAAATCTAGTTTATCATCAATTTGTTAGTCATTCATTTTGGTATACGGTAATATCTTATTCAGTGTTTTTTCATTCTTACCCAACATTTTTCTATTTATTTGGTGGGCTCTTGTTACTTATCAATCTCCTATCATTGTGTTTGCTGTTTGAATCGCCATTTTCTAGCGTTTGAATGAACCGCTAATTGGGGAGGAGCTTGTCCAGGCCAATGGCAGACGTTCACTGTGATTGGCTCAAGCGTCTACCAATAGCGGAGCTTGTTGACCGTTGGAATGAATACTGCTGCTCTCTGAGTGGAGTTTCTGTTACCAGACCGATATTTATAATGTTGATGCAACCAAAACCGACTACTTGGATTTTTTAAAATCTGTGATTGTTATCCATATTAAATGATAAGAAAAGAACTTGTCTTTTCATCTGATGTGGTTAACAATAACACATTCACTACCACAACTACTCAACATCTGAATTATCGCATTTTGATCGATTTTCAACTCCATTTTTTCAATTTTTTATCAAAATTAATTCCCAATTAGAAGTTATTTTCTGTTCTATACCCTATTTACAATCATTTGAAAAGAAATAAAGACGCACAAATACGCAAATCGTATGTGTTTTGGCTCAAGTAATCGGGAATAGGTTGAAGAGTAGAAAATAACTTGATGCTTGTACGTTTTGGATTCACTGGCGACTCGTGCCTACGAAACAGGTTAAGTACTGTTCAGTAAAAGGTACGGGCCTACCTACTTGAGAATGGATTGTGAAAACTTGAATAGAAGTGGAATATTCTTCTTCTATTGATCTTTCACGGTATGAAACCAGAATACTAGTTTCTCTGTTAATTGCTCAATACAGAATACTTCTATAGATTTTGAACATACTTTCAACGTAGTTTTTTTTGTTTGGAGATGTAATGGAACTTCAAAGTAATTCTTCAATTCTTTTTCTATCTCCTTCAGTTCTCATACACGTGAATCGATTATTCGCTGCACAATTTCATTTAGTTATTCTTTGAAAGCATGACAATAATATTCACAATGTAGAAAAATGAAAAGCAAATGAATTAATAACAACTGAAAATAAACATAAGTCACTACTACAATGATTGAGTTTAGGTCAGAAATCAAACTAGAATACTTCTATTAATACATATGTATTTTTTGTTTGAAGCTGTAATGGAACTACAAAATAATTCCCCAATGCTTACTCTTTTTTATTTATCATACACATCAATCGATAATTCGCTACACGATCACACGATCATTGGATGTAGCTCGAAAACGAAACTCAAATAGAGTCTGAGAATCACTTTCCATTGATTCATTTGACTTGTTCATTACTTTCAAATGAATTCGTTTTCATTCAATAACGATTTATTTGAATTGTCGATCACTTTTGAATAAATTCGTTCTCATTCAATAATGATTCATTTGACTTTCCACATCACAATAATAGATCATTTATCGACTTTCCAACATATTCATCATTCAAAAACCGATCACGCGGGACGAAGACCACTCACAATAATTGAATGTTCAACTTCAAACCTGAAAATCGCTCTACTATTGCTTTAATTGACTTACCACTTGACTTTCATTGATTGTTCACTGTATAATAGCCTAACTACACCATTAAAGAGCAGAGAATTCCACAAAGGTAAGGTCTATCCAAGCAAAGAAGACAATCAGGCAAGATGGGAAAGTCACTCCAACTCGGTCTATATTGGTTCAAAAATTGAATATTTAGTATCATGTTGTAGATTAGAATGTTTTCTACAATTTGAGACCAAATTTATAACTTTTGAAGAAATATTGATCGAGCTGGAGTAATTTTCCCATCTGGCCAAGATGTCTTCTTCGCTTGGACAGACTATTCAGAAGTCAGTTCAACAAGAAGCTCCAGCAGCAGCCGACGCTTCTTTTGAAGCGATTAGAGTGGTGGGGGAGAATGGGGGGGTAAAGTGAGGCGATCACAAACCTAATTGGACAGACAACTCAATGCAGGAAGAGCGGTTTTTAATTTGCACTAATTGAATATCTATGCGTTACCCACCCCTTCAACTCCTCGCCCACTCATCCCCACACCACCCCATCAATTCGAACATAGTCGACACAGCAACCGGCATTTAAGCGCCGTCCATTTTGTTTTGTCGACGACCGCGTTTGGCGACGAATAATAAAAAGCGGACGTTGACGTTGGCCCCAATTAACGGCATCACATAACAAAAACGACACCACCGGACAGAAAGCTCTCACTAGCCCTCAACCTCTCTCACTCTCTTCTCTCTTCATCTCTTTCACTTTCTCTCATCCACTTTCTCTCGCTTCTACTTTCTCCTACTCGCTTTGATGACCATTCTCTGACCACTGTCTCTTTCCTTTTGATCATTGTTAGCCTACATTTTTCGTCTCCCCTTCATTTAATTGATTCCTTATCAGTGTCTCTCACTTTCTGATCATTTTCTTCTTATCACAGCCATTGTAAACCTACTACTTATTATCTGACTCTCATCTACGTATTTCAATGAAGTAGGGATCGGTCTTTCTCCTCTTCCAGTAATAATGATTTCAACAATTTGAATGAATAATATGTTATCTAGGATTCAAGTGTTTCATTTGATTCAACTGAAATCAAATTGAAAATGGATTCGAGTCAAATTGTTTCAAGTCGAATCGAATTAAAAATTAATTCCTCTCATGCACAAATAGATGTATAGTCTGTTCAAGCAAAGAAGACCCTCTGGCAAGATAGGAAAATGACTCCAGCTCGGTCAATATTGGTTAAAAATTGTCAATTAGTTTACAAATTGTAGGAAACAATATGATCTTCTTTGGAGACAAAATTTATAATTCTTGAACAAACATTGAACAAGCTGGAGTAATTTTCCCATCCTACCAGAGGGTCTTGTTTGCTTGGACAGACTATATCATTTCTTACCTTATATTTTGATTATCATTATATCAGTTTATTATTATATATAACAGTTTATTATTAAATCAAACAGTTTATTATTGAATATAACAGTTTATTATTATTACTATATTTTGATTATCGTTATAGCATTTAATTATGTTATAACAGTTAATTTTCGTCTCATCTGGTTCCAAGAACATGTTCACTCCACTGATCAAAACAATTGAGTACGTCTTCAATTCATATTTTTAATTATTCTATTATTTTTTATTATCTTTGTGATTTTATTCAGCAATGTTCCTTGTATTTCGTTGTTTGCCATGGGTCTCTTCAGAACTGGCAATGAAGAATAGAATCAATCAATACATACATTGTGACGTGCGCTTTGGCTTTAAATAAGCCCCACATTTGGGTGTCATCTTGTGATGTTCACCTCCATTATGGACTATACGCCCTACGTTGGTGAGCCATCTTGTCATGTTTTATTCTCCTTAAGGAGGAACAAATACATGATTTTTAAATACTCTTATCTCAGGGAAAATTTACTTATTACAATTCAAGATACTTGCAAGAATTTATCAAATCTGTGTATTCGACAGCAGTTAAAGACTGAATTTAAATTAATAAGAAATAACTAGATATTGAGACTCATATATATATCTGAGTAAGGTTTCTACCCTTCTCACTCCAATCCAGTAGTTCACAGGCCTCAGCCAAGAACTCCACGTAGAATATCAGGTGAAACTTATCGTCCACCCAATGCTAAATAGACAAGTCAGTGGAATGCACGAAATTCCCTACTTATGCTTGTCTAATTGGTCATAACGATGCAACCAATGGCAAACACAAGTATTGCTCTCACTGCGATACAATGGACAGATCTCGGTCGAAGAACCTATACAGGTTGGACCAGAGCTATTTTCTGTTCCTTGTCTAATTAGATTGGTGGGAAAGGCGGCATCCAGCCAAGAGAATAATTGACTATCTTGACTCCAGCAAGGTGATGATTTTTATGAATACAGAATCTCAATATCCAGTAGTAAATATTTGCATGAAAGCAATGAAAAAGAATTTAAAATAAGAAGAAATTTTTATTAAACAAGAAAAGTAAAGCGAGGCATCTAATAAATTAATGATAATTTAGGAGATGTCCATCCTCACCAATCCTGTCTAAACAACCAAGTGAATTAATAAATTGGCTATAAACCAAAGAAAGCTTAGAAAATGGCTTATTATCTATTGTGGGTATTTTACCCTTAATTTAAGCTAATTATTGCTGTTAATTCTTGAAAAGCTAAATGGATAATTTAACTTTTCATGAACTAGCCACTTAGGTGAAATTCAAAAAAAATGTAATCAATTTAAAGTATAAATATATGAATATATTCTCCTGCCTCACAGTAGGCTACAGAGCAAATTTAAAATATTTTGAATAAATAAATATAAATATTAAATTTCAAATATCACAGGACAATCCTTTTTTTGCAAGTCTCCACATTCATGAACCTGTGGGTTCGTGATGCTTAGGCACGTTATGACAGAGTTCCCTATGTATCCACCATGGGTATATTAAATTTCGAAGCGTTTCGTCGAATGAGATCTCATTTTTATGTAAATTTTGACTAATACGGTTGCACTTCAACCAGAGCTCTGGGTAATTAATTACGAAGAACTAATTGTTCGTCACTCACGTGTGCAGATAGGTCGGTGCAAACGAATCCTGGCCTCCTTAGATTAGTCAATCTCGTCTCAGGGAAACGTCGAAACTCAAATATGTATTAGACCCTGGAATGGCATCTCCAGAAGGGGATAAAGTTACTAAAAGATCATTTGCAACATACTAGGCCACTAATGCCACATTTAATTTTTAACAGGACTGGGTCATCTGGTCTGCCTCAGCCGGTCTTGAGCAGAAGAAGAGCAAAGCCAAAGTGACCGTTTCCTTTCAAAATGACCCCATCCTAGACTACAGTATGTGCCGACGTGATAATATTGACTCTTTCTAGAGCGGCAATTTCAAAAAGACAATTTTCAAATGAGCCTAAAATCTTATTATAACAGGCTAAATACAGCAATTTTATGTATCCAATACTAACAACACTAACCTACGTTCCAATAAATCTATTATATACACAATTTAGTTATTTATTTTCCTATAAATCTATAATTTAAGTATTCATATTTGAATAAGGAGCCACTAAGCATTGACTAAATCTCAAAAGTTAAATATGGCTTGACTTGCTATAAAACTATAAAGTGTGTTTAAACACTACAAATATTACAGATAATTGAATAAAACATTTATATAGTGAGGAACGCAAATAATTTACATAATCGGCTTTCTGCATACTGGCTTTTAGCTTATATGATAAGGTAGTATGTGACTAGGCTATGACAAAAAATCAGGTACATAGAGACAAATATTAGAGCTTTAAGATCCCAGGTGATAAATAATCTCATCTATATGATGTAAGAAGCTATATTGAGCAAATAATATAATTAATTATTCCATTGTTGCAAGTTGCAATAGGTTGGTAACTGAACAAACGCTGACAAGTATATTTGCCGGCAAACCAGCTGATGTTGACAACACAAGAAATAGGTTATGATCCAACAAATTAGCGAGCCTAGACGTAATAATTTCTAGTATTACGAAATAATTTGCATTTTAAATAAATACGGGTGACAATCCCCTCAATAACGCAAATAAGTTCTTATCTCCTAAGATAGCGGTACCAGATAACAGCCGCAACACTCTGTAACGGTAAGTCTCTATAAATACAGCAATAACTCCCAGTTGGGATTTGAAACGTTACAACATAGAAATGGAACAATAATATCAATTCATTATATAGATCAATATTATTTATTCTTATTGAAAAATTCTTATGGCTTTTAATGATGGGAACACCCTCACGTGTAGGATTCACCTCGTCAATATGTTCTTGGTGGAATACTGGTCACCCATCCAAGAGCGGTCCACAGTGTTCGTGACTCAACATCACGATCACAGAGCGATCACAGAGATAAGACCGCTTATAATAATAATGTCTTCTTATTATTATCATCAATTATTCCATCAATGACACCAATTACGAACCAACCGGGGATGAATCAATAATTTTTTCTCAAAAATTGTGTTATCATGGTTTTACGAGATAAAAGAGCCAATTTAATAATCACATATTATATTGGAAATCCATTTATATGGAAGTAAATTGTACTATTACAATGATCTATAATGACGACGGATATGATAATCTGGAAGAAAAAAACTAGGCTTAGCCTGTAATATTTCTCTTTCAATTTAAATTGGTAATGATATCAAAGAGGTTATGTATATAGTATATGTCACGCACTTCAAATTTCTGGTCACGGAAATCCAATATCTTTTTATATTTTACAAAACCCTAAATGTGGGTAGAGGGATATTAAGAGTCAGACCAGTTCAAAAGTGTCTCGATGGATTTGTTGAGAAAGCAGCTTAGTGATTGAGCCTGAAAGATGGTTGCAAGATAGAATCGATACTGGTGACTGATGCGTACAGCATGCAAAGTATGATGTGACGGATATGTCCCCTGATAGGAGAGCTAGACCGATGATCCTGTCCAAGCGAAGAATACATTCTGGCAAGATGGGAAAACGACTGCACCTCGGTAAATACTGTTTTAAAAATCATAAATTTGGTCTCAAGTTATAGGGAACATCCTAATCCACAATTTGAGACCAAGTTTACAATTTTTCAACTAATATTGACTGAGCTGGAGTCATTTTCCCATCTTACCGGAATGTCTTCTTCGCCTGGACAGCCGATCTTGTGTGGGCTGCAGCCGAAGCTATAATGCTGTCACATGAGGCGATTCAACTGCTCAACTTGAATCGATGAATCATACAGTCTGTCCAAGCAAAGAAGACATTACGACAAGATGGGAAAATGACTCCGGCTCGGACAATATTGGTTCGAAAACTATCAATTGGATTTCAAATTGTAGATCATAATGTCAACTACAAGTTCAGGTTCAATATATAATTTTGAAATCATTATTGATCAAGTTGTAGTCATTTTAACATCTTGTCAGAATGTCTTCTCTGCTTGGACAGACTATACCCATACGGGACAGTTGCATTATTATGATAGTCGATCATAGTTTCTTCATCTTCATTGAACCGAGCCAACTATGGAACATTTTTATTAATCATCAAATTTATTGCACAATTGTTTTTCACCATGTCATCAATAGCAACTGTAGCTAAGTCCCATTATGATTTTGTTGAATGAAAGGTCTCACAATCTCAAAATAAACTATACGTTTCTATCTATTGTTATACAGAGTGTTTCAGGAGGAATGTGCAATACTTTTCAGGCTGATTCCTTACACCAACTAGACAAAAAAGTTTCATAGGACCAATTCCCAAAACCGCTTTGTTACCGAGATAACAATGGCGGAAAATTGATATTTTCAAAAATATTCATTTTTCTAATTTTTTAGAGGCTTTACTGAGGTTCTAAAATAATCAATTCCTATGTAAAATCAGCTGAGAAATTCAATGAAACCAGTTCCATTTGTAACTTCAACGGTTATTGAGATAATTGAAAAAATATGCTTATAAAACGCCATTTTTTAACAATAAGGGTTATAACTGGATAAGGAATCATAAAATTGTATTTTTTATTAATTTTTTTTTCTCAGTTGAAGAGAGCTGGATTCTAAAGGAAACGTTAGATGGCTGCGATTGTGTAAATCTTACTCAAATCTCAGAAATGGCGATCAAAAATCGCAAAATCGCTACTAAACACAAATTCATCACTTTTGTCAATTTTGCGATTTTTGATCGCGATTCCTGAGATTTGGGTAAGATTTAGACAATTAGGATATGATTTTACATTGTTCTTCAGAATCCGGCTCTCTTCAACTTACATTTAAAAAAAATACAATTTTATGATTCCTTGTTGAAAAATGGCGTTTTTTAGCATATTTTTCCAATTATCTCAATAACCGTTGAAGTTACAAATGGAACTGGTTTCATTGAATTTCTCAGCTGATTTTACAAAGAAATGTATCATTTTAGAACCTCACTGAAGCCTCTAAAAATAAGAAAAATTAATATATTTTGAAAAATCCTAATTTTCCACCATTGTTATCTCGGTAACAGAGCGTTTTTGGGGGTTGGTCCCATGGAACTTTTTTGTCTACTTGGTGTAAGGAATCAGCCTGGAAAGTATTGCACATTCCTCCTAAAACACCCTGTACAACCTAATATTCAAGGTTATTACAAATAGGTTATTCCGAGCTTTAATATGAGGGTACTATGAAAGTGGTGGAGGAGCTAAAAAACTTTGTAATTCAGATCAAAGACATTGTAATATTGGAGCAAACATCTCTCCAATAATTACATTGTATTATGCCTCATATAATATTACAATGATGTTATAAGTACAATAACTACAATAATATCATCATATAAGTACAACTAGCCGGCAGGCTCGCTTCGCACGCCTTCTCCGCCTAACAAGGGGGCTCCGCCCCCTGGACCCCGACAGTATAAGCAGTGAAAGTGACTCAAACAGGCTCGCTTTGCTCGCCTCCAAAACCTCTGTCAGTGTCAGCTGAGACAAACAGGCTCGCTTCGCTCGCCTGCAAATTCCGTTCAGTAGGGGTTTTAAATTTATTGAGCACAGCATTTCTACACCTAATCTCGACCTGTTTACCTAATTGAAACACTTACTGCCAGTTTGTTCTAGAAAAATCTAAGAAAAATTCCGATAATTCAAAATAATTGTGAAACGCTAATATTAAGCGTAACCTTGGGAAGTATATCGGACATAGTTTGAGACTTGATTCAATATCTTCCAAATTAATATTTAATTTGTTTAATAATTGAAAATTTATTTATAGATGAATTATTCATCTATAATCTCGCTGAACCATTCAATTCACAGTTAGGATTGGTCGTATCTAGGTGTAAGATATGCAACCCGCAACACATCTACAATTTTGAAAACCTGATTACTGGCGTAATCTTGAACGGATTGCAAAAATATTCCAACACAAAATTTCTAGACCTCATTTGAACCTGCCGACCAAATATCAACATTTTCTACCGATTGGTTCTCGAAAAAATGAGGAAAACGCCGAAAAACTCTAGAAAAACTGAAATATTTGGCGTATCCTTGAAAAGTGTTTAAAATCCTTTCTTGGCGCGCGTCTCAACGTCCAACTGAACATGCCTCCCAAATTTGAACGCATTCGCTTCAGTGGATTTTTCGTTCTGGTGATGAATGAATCAGTCAGTGAATGAATCAGTCAGTCAGTGCCATTTTGCTTATATAGATATAGATAATATCACACTGTACATATAAAAATCATGAATTAATCGAGTTTCAATAATAACCAGTTTGAAAAAGCTAAGTTCAATGCTTAGATGGATGCGTTTTTCGATTGGAGAATCAACAGACGCTGTGAGTCAGTCAACAAGCAGTACAGTGTCTCCACTTTTCTATTCCTCACTTAATCCGATTTCTCAATTTATCATTGACTGAGCTTGTGGCGGCAGTTGCAAGGCGAGTAGCAAACATAAACAGCTGAGTGGTTGTTGGTGGTTTGGCGGGGGGGGGGGTGTCTTAGGGGGGTTGATGGTTGACATGTATTTCCTATTTATTCAGGCGACAACAAATCTGCAGCCAAGCCAGCATCGAGAATACACTTCCGGTTGTGATTGGGGGGGGGGGAAGGGTTGAATGAGGGGGGTGAAGGGGAGGAAATACACAACTGAGTAGAATTTGCTGTTGGATTCCTTCATGCGCTGCTTGCTTCTTATTTATGCACTTCTTCTTTTCTTGTTATTTTCTTCTTCTCCTTTTTCCATTTCTCTAATCTTTTTCATTCCTTCTCATGTATATTGAACGTTAATATTGAGCGTAACCTTGGGAAGCGAATCGGACAGAGTTGAAAACTTGATTCAATATCTTCCAAATTAGTTCATCTATAATCTAGCTGAACCATTGAATTTACAGTTAGGATTGGTCGGAAGATATGCAACCCGCAATACATCTCCAATTTTGAAATCCTTATTACTGGCGTAATCTTGAACGGATTTCCAAAATATTCCAACACAACATTTGTAGACCTCATCTGAACCTGCTCACTTAAAATCAACATTTTCTACCGATTGGTTCTCGAAAAAATGATGAAAACGACGAAAACTATTGAAAACCCCAAATATCTGGCGTATTCTTGAAAAGTTTTCAGAATCCGTTGTTAGGGCGCGTCTAAACGTAGAACTGAACATGCCTGCCAAATTTGAACGCATTCGGTTCAGTGGATTTTCAGTTCTGGTGATGAATGAATCAATGAGAATGACCTTTTCATGAATTATTAGTTAATTTCTAGTTTCATCAGATCTATCTTCCATCCTTCCATCAAGATTTGTTTCCATGTACAACAAATCTTTTCATGTGACAGCTTGCAGAACTTGGAATCAATTGTCTGTGGCTATTAAGTGTGAATGGTCGAGCTCTGTTTGGCGTGGCAGTGTTGAACAGGCTGAGGGGAGGCGGCATGGCTTAGGTGTGGACCGATTTGAGGCTCATCAATATTTCTATCAAATTCTGGAATAATGCTTTTCTGGGAGCATTATACTTTTCAATTTTTGCTTTCTCAATTTCAGTTAATGCAATGAATTTATTTATTTAAAATTGAATAATTTATCAAAAATTATTGGCGTTTTATTTAGCTTGTGTGCATGTGTGAGTGGATGCTTATTATGAGCACAAAGAAATATTTTTCTTAGAATATCCGTAATGAAATGAAAGTAATTTTCATTTTCATCGTTATTTAGTTTTTATTATGTTAATTTATTATGATTATTCTTGATTTCTTTTTATGAGGAATGTATTTGTTTGTTTTAAACTGAAATGATTGTATATATTAATTGTACATAATGTAAAGGGTTGAGTGGTAGAGAGGACCAAGAGTCTTAACTCCGCCCTTAATAAAGGCAATTCATCTATCTAACTATCTATCCTACATTCATAAGTATTTTTAATATTTTTACAACTTTTTCCACCTAGTAGGTTACATCACGTACAAGAGATAGACGAAGCCGCCTTATTTATTAGCGTCAGATTTAGGTAGTATCTTCCCTTGTAATTTCAAACTTGATACACTCGTTCTCCCTTAATCCTCCTCCATTCCTTTCCAAATATCTTCATCTTCAATCCTCTTCCTTCAGCTGTATTTGTACTTCTCTCTCATTCCATTGCTTATATTCTCGCTTCCTCCTTTCATCCCTCCTCCCTCTCCACTCTTGTTCCATTCGTTCGTTTTTGCTTAGTCTATTCCACATCTTTTCCTCTACAGATTCTTTTCTCTTCCTTCCGCTGTATCATTCTCACACCAATTCTATCTCCTTCTCATTTATTCCTTTCTAATCTCTTCTTACTTTCCTTTTTCACCCCTTCACTATTCTTCTTTTTCTTCTCTTTTTTCTTTTTCTTCTCTTTTTTATTTTTCTTCTCTTTTTCTTTTTCTTCTCTTTTTCTTTTTCTTCTTTTTCCTTTTTCTTCTCTTTTTCTTTTTCTTCTCTTTTTCTTTTCTTCTCTTTTTCTTTTTCTTCTCTTTTTCTTTTTCTTTTTTCTTTTTCTTCTCTTTTTTTTTTTCTTCTCCTTCTCCTTCTCCTTCTCCTTCTTCTTCTTCTTCTTCTTCTTCTTCTTCTTCTTCTTCTTCTTCTTCTTCTTCTTCTTCTTCTTCTTCTTCTTCTTCTTCTTCTTCTTCTTCTTCTTCTTCTTCTTCTTCTTTTCCCTTCCTTCCGCTGTATAATTCTCCCACCAATTCTTACTTCCTCTCATTTCTTTGCTCATATCCTCACTTCCTTCCTCTCTCCCACTCTTGTTCCATTCCGCCTCTCACTTCCTTCTCATTTCTTTCCAACATTTTCACTTCCTCCGTCTCTCTTTCATTCACACATTCATTGCAGTCTGGTTGTATAGTCTGTCCAAGCCAAGAAGAGCCTCTGGCACGATGAGAAAATTACTCCAGCTCGGTCAATATTGGTTCAAAAATTATTGGAATGGTCTCAATTGTGGTAAAAATTCTGATCTACAATTCAAGATCAAGTCAATAATTCTTGAACCAATATTGACCGAGCTGGAGTCATTTCCTCATCTTGCCAGAGGCTCTTCTTTGCTTGGACAGACTATAGCTCATCGCCGAATTTCGTTAGCATAATAATTATATCGTTGTGTGTGCGCTTTGTGATGTAAATTAACGGAGCACTACTGATGACGTCACTAATATTATTCGGATTATTATAGTCTGTACAAGCAAAGAAGACATTCTGGCAAGATGGAAAAATTACTACAGCTCGCTCAATATTGGTTCAAAAATTCTAATTTTCGTCTCAAATTGTAGAGCAGAATATCTCCTACAATTTGAGTTTAAATTCTCAATTCTCGAACCAATATTAGCCGAGCTGGATTAATTCTCCCATTTTGCCAGAATGTCTTCTCTGCTTGGACAGAGAATAGCAGCGCGAGTCTCTTTGCTTTGATATCAGCGCGAGTCGAGCGCCAACAATAACTAGCGGCGTAAACAGTAACTTCGTGAAGGTAACTTTGCTGATTCGTGGAATACGGAAGCAGCAACGGTAATAATTATTCTCAGTATTGTTATTTGTAAGTCTCAGTAACTACAAAGACAGCTCACAATGCAATTATGAGATAGTGATTATTTGTAAGGTATGCTTTCTATAAACATAAACAGCCGCGGTGTTGTTGGTGAAGGGGTCCGTATTTGTTTTCGGGCATTATGTTTATACAGGTTCCCGCAGTCATCGCTGTATTGTAACAGTAGAAGGAGCCGAATACAAATTCTATTATTACGCTACGTTAAAAACTTCCATGTCCAAACTTCGCCATGTCATTAAAATAAAGAAGTCTTTCTATTTTCTATTTTCTATTTTCTATTTTCTATTTTCTATTTTCTATTTTCTATTTTCTATTTTCTATTTTCTATTTTCTATTTTCTATTTTCTATTTTCTATTTTCTATTTTCTATTTTCTATTTTCTATTTTCTATTTTCTATTTTCTATTTTCTATTTTCAGTGTCAAAATTATTATATAAAAAATACGTCCCATCATTTTAATTCAATTTTATAAGTATAAGTTGAGAATTAATTCGAATGCTGTGGCTTCCTTTTGACGGCTGTGAAGGGGCTCCAAGTAGGTCTTTCTCAGAACTAGAACGTATTGTTAGCAAGGTGATCCCGGCTCTATGTGAATGTGATCACGTGATCTAATCACTTTAATCTCGCGCACTTGTGCTCCAGTTCTGGGAGCCAATCGATAACCAGCAACATAGTTTGTGACAGTAAACTAGTAAGTAGTAAATAGTAACTTCGTGAAGGTAACTTTGCTGATTCGTGGAATCCGGAAGCAGCAACGGTAATAATTATTCTCAGTATTGTTATTTGTAAGTCTCAGTAACTACAAAGACAGCTCACAATGCAATTATGAGATAGTGATAATTTGTAAGGTATGCTTTCTATAAACATAAACAGCCGCGGTGTTGTTGGTGAAGGGGTCCGTATTTGTTTTCGGGCATTATGTTTATACAGGTTCCCGCAGTCATCGCTATATTGTAACAGTAGAAGGAGCCGAATACAAATTCTATCATTACGCTACGTTAAAAACTTCCATGTCCAAACTTCGCCATGTCATTAAAATAAAGAAGTCTTTCTATTTTCTATTTTCTATTTTCTATTTTCTATTTTCTATTTTCTATTTTCTATTTTCTATTTTCTATTTTCTATTTTCTATTTTCTATTTTCTATTTTCTATTTTCTATTTTCTATTTTCTATTTTCTATTTTCTATTTTCTATTTTCTATTTTCTATTTTCTATTTTCTATTTTCTATTTTCTATTTTCTATTTTCTATTTTCTATTTTCTATTTTCTATTTTCTATTTTCTATTTTCTATTTTCTATTTTCTATTTTCTATTTTCTATTTTCTATTTTCTATTTTCTATTTTCTATTTTCTATTTTCTATTTTCTATTTTCTATTTTCTATTTTCTATTTTCTATTTTCTATTTTCTATTTTCTATTTTCTATTTTCTATTTTCTATTTTCTATTTTCTATTTTCTATTTTCTATTTTCTATTTTCTATTTTCTATTTTCTATTTTCTATTTTCTATTTTCTATTTTCTATTTTCTATTTTCTATTTTCTATTTTCTATTTTCTATTTTCTATTTTCTATTTCTATTACACATAATACTATTATGTATTACTGAGTTAGTATAATTTTTATTTCTGTTGTCTTTTGACGCTTTGTCTCAATTATAAAAGTTCAAAACAGATGATGACTCACATTGTCGGCGACTGTGTGTACCCACAGTACATCCAAAGATTATTCAGACTATTTTTCATTGTGATTTGTAACAACCTTTATTACTCGATTTAAACTGTGCTAACTGCCAACTCTCAAGTTTTCTATTGTTGGCAGTGTCAAAATTATTATATAAAAAATACGTCCCATCATTTTAATTCAATTTTATAAGTATAAGTTGAGAATTAATTCGAATGCTGTGGCTTCCTTTTGACGGCTGTGAAGGGGCTCCAAGTAGGTCTTTCTCAGAACTAGAACGTATTGTTAGCAAGGTGATCCCGGCTCTATGTGAATGTGATCACGTGATCTAATCACTTTAATCTCGCGCACTTGTGCTCCAGTTCTGGCAGCCAATCGATAACCAGCAACATAGTTTACTGTCACCGTGGGTGTCAAAAATATGGGCGGTTGACGAACAATTTTTCATGACTCCCAGCTCTGTCAGGACAGTCTGAAAGCTGTCCACAAAAGCGAAAATATTTTCCAACTCTACTCTTAACTAGATGTGCACTAGCAGTCCGTTCGCGGATTGTCCTAACAGAGCCAAGCAACGATAACTATCTTTTTCTACAACTGCGCGTAAAACAAGATTTTACATACTGAATTCTCATCGTAAAATAGCCCATTTCCGAGGAGAATCTACTTTTTCGCTCGCTAACCATCTGCGCATGCGCAGTTGAATTACTTTACGCTCGCTAAGCAACTGCGCATGAGCAGGAGATGTACTTTACGCTTGCTAATCAGCTGTGTTGTGATAAGCTTCAGTCAGTGAAACAAAAAAGATGCAAATTCATGTAGCTTAATTTCCGCCCTCTTCTATAAAAGCTGAATGGCCGAGGTGGTTAAAGCGGCGATCATTACCTAGTGATGTGATGTTAGCAGGTTCAAATCTGATTCCTGACTAATTTTTTTGGAGTTCATAAAATTGTTTTTTCTTTCGTATAATTTAAGCATATAATGATAATTGAAAATTAATTATAATTTTCAAGTTTAACTGGATGGATTCATTTTATTATTCCAATTATCACCAGAGAAATTTAATAACAGTTTACAGTAGGCTATTTGACAAATCAAATTAGTTCAACAGGTTATTATAATGTGCAGTTGTAGAAAAAATTTTGTATGTAATTCGCGTGTAAAGCTTCTTTATCGCTCTTGCAAAATTATCACGCTCCGCTATCGCGTCGCGCGATAACTGTTTAGCGCGAGCGATAAAGTCGCGCTTTACGCTCTTAATACATAAATAGCTATTAACCAACCGCCTAAATTATTGGTATAAACTCTATCAACACGGTTGAATTTCGAGTTTCAGAGTTCAAAGTTGGTTTTGTCACGGCTCGTGGCATAATCGTTAATCGGGTTGTTTGAGTACTCCGTATTGATTAATGCTATGATTGGGGAGGATGTGAATATGTGATCATGGCGATGAAATTGCATTATAGTTGATGATTATTCAGGTTATTCAACAAACAGTAATATGCGACACGTCGGAGGTTGATAAAACTAATTGTAAATTTTAAGGTAAACATGATTAACTCACAGTTAGCCTCAGTATTAGACTTGTAACAGTTATTATTAGCGTACGACTTCATTTGGTGAGGAGACAATTAAGGTAATTCCACCTCGCCAACATAACCATGTTTCATAAATGTTGAAGTTTTTGATTAGGCTATATTCACTGTAATTCAGATTCAGAAAAGTCTTTTACAATAAATATTATCAACAACCAGGATCATGTAAACTTACAGGTAGTTACAAACACTATGGACCGATTTCGGATGGGTGACCAGATTGTGACCAAGGCGAGTGGAACCTACTCTAATGGGTAGCTCCCCACAATAAAAGCCATATGCATATTTATTATTTCTAGCCTGGGTATTGAGCATGCAAGAGAAGTTAATAACAAGCACAACAATTATGAGGAAAGACTCTATGCAGCATATAACCTACATCTTAAACCTTCATCATTCATCATCACTCATTCATCCTTTGCTTAAACTACTTGGGAACCAAGTCGCAATTGTAAAGAAAGAATAAAGAATATCATTAGAAATTCATGGACCCTCTCCTATGATTCATAAAATATCATCCAAAACATTCATTCTATCAGTATTAGCTTCAATTTAAACTTAAATCAATTGAATATTATAAATTAAACGGCACTTCGATTTCCAATCCGTAGAATCAGTTGTAGAATTGCTACGAATTTGATATCTTCATATTGTTTCCATCACAGAATAATCGTAATAATCGAATAATCATAATAAAGTTTCATAAAATGATATTCATATCATTCTTTGAGTAGTTGTGAAGTTGATATTGTGGTAGTTATCACTGGCGGCTAGTACCCATGAAACAGGTGAAGTGCCCGTATCTTTTACTGTACAGCACTTCACCTGTTTCGTGGGCACGAGCCGCCAGTGGTAGTTATCCATAATAAATGGAAAGACAATATGTTGTCAAACCACTAATTTATTATAAAATTGAGATATTCTGGAGTTTCTAATAAATCAGTGGTTTGAGAACATAGTGTTTTTTTATTAATTTTCATATCATTCCCTAACTCTCATCGTTGATTTTTGGGCCCGGTACGGTTCACGTACAAAATTACGTTCAACAAGAATTGATTAAAAGAGAAATTCAAAGATTCCGATCATATTTTTGAAGTGTGGTTTGACTACAACTCTTATTTATATTCGAGAGAATCGTTGATATCACAACAATTTACAAAAATGTTGTCTCCAATTTGAAGAAATATAGTTACCACTGATTCAAAGGTTAAAGAAACCAAGTACCCAAGAACCAAGTGATTGAAGCATACATCGTTACATCATAACTTCTATAATGAGATATTCCAACAATCAAGTTACGAAAGTTATTCAATTAAACTCCAACAACAGTGGATTCTTTCTTTGTTCATAACCAATCATTAAAATCCCATTGCATGCATCAAAATTCCCCCTTTGTTTGGCGTTTGTTCTCCATTTGTTGCTGGGGAAAAAGTCTCAATTTGCGGTGCTGTTTGGGGTGGATTTGTAGCGAGTAAGGGATTGAGTGGATCGGTTGTTTCCCCCAAATTGTTGCAGGAAATAACGTATAGCTGTGTTTGTGTGTCGAAGTTTGTGCAAAGCCTTTAAAACGACAACGAATGAGTTTCCACTTGAAGTGTTTTTCTGCTGAGTGGATGAGAGAGAGCGAATGAGTTGGGAAAAGGGGGAGAGAAAGCACTGGCGGCTCGTGCCCACGTAACAGGTGAAGTGCCCGTATCTTTTACTGTACAGCAAATAGGATAATAATAATAATTGAGATATGAGAATAGGCTAATTATTACACTGTTTGCTTGAGTTAACTATAGACTACGTAAGTATAGACTACGAAAAGTTGTAAATGACTCTGAGATTTAGTAAACTAACGGCAACTTGAACTTGCGCTGTATCTAAATAAAATGGCCGTATTAATGTCTATTCTTTGAGAGGTATGTTCAAAGACATCCCTCCATTCAACACTCAACCCCGGTGAGATGAAAGAAAGAGATTGAAATTGGAATGAGAGAGAGAGAGAGAGAGTGTGTATGAAGGTTGAAACAGGATTGAAAGATAGGGCGAAAGTGTTTTAGTTATTAGATGATTGATTGATTGTGCTAGGGTCTAAACAAATTCATTGCACAAAATACAATGGAAACAGGATCTCAATATGTTGAAAGTGAGAAGGGAATCCATCCGTAGATTGGTGAAGAAAGAAGCAGAAGGAGACAAGAGACAAAGAAGAAGAAGAGAAGAAGAAGAAGAAGTAGAAGAATGAGAAGAAGGAGAAGAAGGAGAAGAAGGAGAAGAAGAAGAAGAAGAAGAAGAAGAAGAAGAAGAAGAAGAAGAAGAAGAAGAAGAAGAAGAAGAAGAAGAAGAGCAGAACAGCAGAAATTTAGAGAGAAAAACATCGGACCGAATAGCTGTGGTAACGTGGTGGCTGTTACGATAAAAGAGACCACTGTTAGTTCTGTTCTCAAGTAGCTACAGCATGCACAAGCTGATAAGACACGCAGTTACAATGCGAAATGTATTTAAAAGGCGGTTCTTCTCAGCTTGCGCCAACCATGTTAGTAGGGACGTCGACCGAAGCTTTAACTCTTTTCAATTCGACATGAATTGTGTGGTTTCTTCCATTCATCCTACTTCTTCTCCTCTTCCTTCTCCTCCTACTACTCTTCCTTCTCCTCCTTCACCTAATCCTCCTCCTCCTCCTTCCACTCCTCCTCCTTATCATCCTTCACCTCCTTCTCCTCCTTTTCCTCTTCCTTCTCTTCTCCTTCTCCTTCTCCTCCTCCTCGATAAGATGCTCTTGGACTATCAATTTTCACATTTTCGTTAGTAGCTGATCTAATTCAATATGAAAATTATGAAATTCCAATATGAAGTGAATCGAGATGATTATTGATTATATCTTACAAAAATAATAGAGACTGAGAAGTCCTTAAACAAAGGAAAGCATTTTAATATTAAAATTTACACTTTTATCAGAGATATTGTGGAACTCATCCATAGGTAGGCTAAGTGATGGAAACAAAGGTTGAAACAGAGCATTGGAACTCATAATAAGTATGATATTTTAAATAACCTTGTGGATCTGACAACCATTTTTCTCAATCACCCAAATTCTAGTATCAGTTTTACATAACACACTTTAATGTTTATTATTCAGTGGGCCGTGCTTCTGACGTCAAGTCGCTCATCATTTTTCCTGCATAAAGTTTTATACAATTTAACTAGCCGGCAGGCTCGCTTCGCTCGCCTTCTCCGCCTAGCCAGGGCTCCGCCCCTGGACCCCCGACAGTATAGGCAGTGTAAGTAAGTCAAACAGGCTCGCTTCGCTCGCCTGCAAAACCTCTGTCAGTGTCAATTGAGACAAACAGGCAGGCACCTTATCTGAACCTGCCTACAAAATATCAACATTTTCTACCGATTGGTTCTCGAAAAAATGAGGAAAACGCCGAAAAACTCTAGGAAAACTAAAATATTTGGCGTATCCTTGAAAAGTTTTTAAAATCCGTTCTTAGCGCGCGTCTAAACGTTTAACTGAACATGCCTGCTAAATTTGAACGCATTCGGTCCAGTGGATTTTTAGTTGTGGTGATGAATGAATGAATGAATGAATGAATGAATGAATGAATGAATGAATGAATCAGTGCCATTTCGCTATTATATATAGAGATAAAACAGGCCACAGAAACTATGATGCAGAATAATTGTGGAACTTTGAGAGTTGTTTGATTAGCAAATCTGATCTCAACACTAATTAGGAATGCTGCTCGTATAGTAGATTAATTATTGCATTATACAAAGTGCAATCCAGTTATGTCAACATCATAAATAATTTTCCATGTCAAACTGTGCTGCTGGTGCAGCAATTGAAGCAATAGGGAACAAGGGAAATGTATGCAATTTTCTGTAAACTTTCATAACTTTTGCAAACAAATCGAAAATATTTTCAAAAAGTTGAAAGCAGATGTTCTTGAGAGCTATTGTAAGAACTATTATCGAAACTGGAAAGTAGTTTCTATTGGAAAACAAAACAAATAGGGAAACGTAGTTGATTTCTATTGTGAAGTTCAATAAACCATGTTTCTCAAGTAGCATACATTTGTTAGCCACTGGCGGCTCGTGCTCACGAAACAGGTGAAGTGTCCGTATCTTTCACTGTATTCACCTGTTTCGTGGACACGAGCCGCCAGTGTTGTTAGCACTGATATGCTATCACAAGGCTATTGATTGTTTTACTTTTCTTCACCTTTGGTTTATCCGAAAATGCGAAATCTCAATCTTGTTTGTTTGTGATATTATCTACACATCTCAATGTATGTTCTCAATGTATTGTTCATTTGTTTTTTGTATTTTCACACCATTAATCTATCCGACAGTAGAAAAATCATCATTTGCTAGTTTGTATCATCCACAAATCTCGTAATTGATTATGTGTATGAAATCATATTATTTAGTACCGTATTCAACTTGAATCACTTGCGTATAGTGGGAAGCTGCGATTTGTTCGAGTGCATCATATATAGCCGACACACATCCAATGATAATTGATGTTCATTCATATTTATTTTTGTACCAAATAATACAATTTTTGTGGAAATAAAGAACAGGCCATTGCTCATAACTTCTTGAATTCCTGAATTTGGTTGAATAACAATATAGTCCAATGTTGTGAATGATATTACATTATTTTTTATTACTGTGTATTCAACCAAAGTCAATAACGTATAGTGAGAGTAGAGTGCATCGAAAGTGCAAGCAGTGCAACGAATCACCGCATGCATTCAGTGCATTCCTGACTTATAGGTAGAGTGCAACCGAGTGCAAGTGCAGCGAATTAGCGCATGCAACCATGCAGTGCATTACTGGTTAAAAGGTAGAGGCTTACCAGCACCAACGCTAGCGGTTGGCCCGAAATTCATTTCGAATTATAGTCTATCCAAGCATAGAAGACATTGTGACAAGATGGGAAAATGACTCCAACTCGGTCAATATTGGTTCGAAAAATATAAATCTGGTTCCAAATTGTAGAACAAAATTTTTTTCTCAATTTGAAACCAAATTTATATTTTTTGAACCAATATTGATCGAGCTGGAATCATTTTCCCATCTTGCCAGAATGTCTTCTTTGCTTCGACAGAGTATAGACAGGAAATTGATTGACGGTGTGACGTCATAGCACGGTGTGATGTGGTCTGCGCCAAGGGCGGAGTGTGGTGAGGGGCGTCGACTGAAGCGTGATGATGCGTCGTGATGTGGTAGAACCACAAATGTATCTTCAATTTGCCTGTCAGTGTATACAGTGCTGTGTGGCTGGTGGTTTTGGGGATGCATTATTTGTGATGTGTGATAAGTATACTTAGAAGGATTCAAATATTTTTAGGACAGTATACACTATCCAGGTTGGAAAAAAGTCCAACTACTATTGAATAAGAATATTATTATGAACTATTATTTAATAATATTAATAAGCATTGTGAGAATAGAAATTTATTGAAAAATGATATCACTGTTCCAGGAATTACATCACAATAATAATTGGCAATGAAGTTTCGCGAAACTATTCTTTTTCCAAGTTATTGTTTTTTATTTATAGATTTAGCGTATGCTTTCAATTGTGGGGAGACTCAAAGGGTTGTTCCACTTCACAATATTACAACCTCATTTTCTACAAATGAGACATGGAGAATCATGTGGGTAATAGATTTTTTTTAAATAGCCATTTTACAACAAACAATTTCTATTTCATTAAATCATTAACAACTAAAACTAAAACACTTTACAAATTCACTAGAGTAGGCCGAAAATATTGAAATTTGACTGAAAATTTAGAGCACTGGAAATTTTCTAAGTTTTCTAATTTTCTAATGGAAATCTCCATTTGCAATAATTCACTTGAATAGCTTGCCAACTCGATTACGATTGAATGGAACACACTGTTCGATTTACAGGGTAAAAATTTATGGTTTTAATGTCAATAAACTGGAATAGACAGCAATGTATCCTATCTTTGTCTAGAGATAAATGAGAATCCACTCGAATATAATTATCATTGTAGAGAAAGTATAGGTTCGACCTTGAAAATAGCGTTTATATTGGTTTCCATGTGTTTTTTGTGTCATTGAACCTGAATAAACAGCATTTTCCGTATAGAAACTCGCCCCTGACCCATATCAATGTGAATCCACTCCAATCACCAATAAACCAAAGACATTCTGATCTACAGAGACAATAATTTTGATCAAAAGAATTTCAAATAGCTTCGAGGGCGTTTGACTTGCATTATTATTAAAAATATAGCACTGGCGGCTCGTACCCACGAAGCAGGTGAAGTGCCCGTATCTTTTTCTGTTCAGCATTTCACCTGTTGCACTTGTGAGCTCGAGCCGCCAGTGAAATATAGTACATTAACATTAAACATATACATATCACAGTTTTTGCGACCATTAGATTCCAATTCTCTAGTATGCAAGTTGTAAACAATTCTAAAATTGAAAATTATTATACAGGGTTATCATATAAGAATGGTGCGGTTTGAAACATGGTTTAAAGGAAAACCAAATTACTTACAGTTGATTCTCTTAATTCATCTAATTTGTCGTCTCAGAAAGATTTTTTGCATCATAAATTAATTTCAATATGTGCGCCCTTAGTCACTTGAAAAATGTCCAAACAAAAGGTAATTATTTTCCAAACATTTGCTAATATTTCTTCGGTTATTGCTGTCATTCCTTCATTAATCCTGTTTGTTTAAGTGGTACAGGGCAAGATTTTTTTCTGAATAAACAATGTTTGTGATGTTATCCCACTAAAAAATAACAAGTTGTCAGGTCTGGACTCCTTGGAGGCCACAGCATAGGTCCTTGCCCGCTTATCCATGGATCTCTAATTTTTTTTGTTTAAATCATTTTCGTTCTTTAACCAATGCACTGAAGTGTGGGGGAGCACTATCTTCATGAAAATGGAGTTGATGAATGTTTTCGAGTTCATCTATCGGAGAAAAGCAATAATTGATTAACATGTCAAGATACACAACTCCATTAATTGTTCTTTCAGCAAACAAGAAAGGCTTAAAATTTAGAGATCTATGGATAGGCTGTCAAGGACCTATGCTGTGGCCTCCAAGGAGTCCAGACCTGACACCTTGTGATCTTTTCTTGTAGGGTTACATCAAAAGCATTATTGTTTATTCACAAAAATTAGCTACCTGAACCACTTAAAAACAGGATTAATGAAGCAATGACAACCATAACCGAAGAAATATTGGTTATTTGGTTCATTTGTCAAGTGACTAAGGAGGCACATCTTGAAATTTATTTATTATGTAAAAAAACTGTTTGAGGCGACAAATAACCAAATCAACTGTAAGTAATTTGGTTTTTCTTTAAACCATGTTCGAAACCGCACCATTCTTTTATGATAACTCAGTATTAAAATTTTTTATTGGTGGGAGCCCTCATGTTATGAAAGGCCCTAGGTGAGCGCCTGGTTTGCCTACTCTTAAATCCGTCACTGATTGCAACAGTGCATCTTTCCAACAAGCGCTATCTAGAGCAAGTTATCAACGACAATTCATCTGTAGAATCTGTGTATGTAGTCTGCAGGAAAATGAATTGTTCTCAGCAGGAAATACCAGTTCCATTACAAATAGAGGGATTTGCTACACGACTTTACGAGCATATTGAGCTGAGACGATTGATAGCATAGCTTGCCAACGTTACCGCTAAGCATACAAGAAACATAGTCTGTCAAAGCAGAGAAGATCCTCTGACAAGCTGGAAAAATGACTCCAGCTCGGTCAATATCGATTCAAAAATCATGAATATGGTCTCAAATTGTAGATTGGAGTTTTTTATACAATTTGAGAACAAATTTATAATTCTTGAACAAATATTGATCGAGCTAGAGTCATTTACCCATCTTGCCAGAATGTCTTCTTCATTGGACAGACTGTATTTACTCGATTACTGAATACAGTTACACTTGTGCGGAGCGAATACAAGATACATAATACTGATACATTATACTAGATGAGAGTGCAGTATGGGACAGAAGAGCATACACAATCTAGTAAATGTTGGCGAAGTTTCAAAATAGGAGATGGATCGAGGGGGTATTAGGAGTGGCAAGGAGGTGGGGTCAGGAGGGGGTGGATTTTGAGGTATTTGAGAGGATTTGAGGGACATGTGGGAGTTAAGTATGCTTGGGAGGGGGAAAATGTGAAATCCAGGGGGGGAAGGAGATTTCGTAGACGATCGTTGCACCAGTGCATACAGTCTCTGCCAAATCAACTCGGTGCCAAATTTGGTTTTGTGTTTGTGTCTGAGATTTCTCTACATCATTCTATTCTCCAGTTCAATCTCTCATTCATTATTATTTCATACTTCAATGTTTTCAATAAATTAATTCAACTCAAAGTTCACAAGACTCCACTCCTTCTCAAACAATAGAAATTGAGAAAAATGCACTGGCGGCTCGTGCCTACGAAACAGGTGAAGTGCACGTATCTTTTACAGTACAGCACTTCACCTGTTTCGTGGGCACGAGCCGCCAGTAGAAAAATGCTCTTCTGCTCCTCTCTAGCTTTTTTCACCACTCAATCCTAATTTCTATAGCCTACTGTTACCCCTCCAGCTCATCCCTTTTTCAATATCCTTTTTCATCATATTTGTTCCACCTTATTTACGTTTCAACTTGTAATTCTCATCCTTTCTTCTCTTATTCCTCTTTCCTCTCATTCATTCTCAGTTTCTCTTTCTTCATAATATCATGGACTAACTATAGAATAGTATACAGGGTGTTTCAGGAGGAATGTGCAATACTCCTCAGGCTGATTCCTTACACCAAGTAGACAAAAAAGTTCCATGGGACCAACCCCCAAAAACGCTTTGTTACCGAGATAACAATGGCGAAAAATTGAGATTTTTAAAAATATATCAATTTTTCTAATTTTTTAGAGGCTTCAGTGAGAATCTGAAATAATCTATTCCTATGTAAAATTAGCTGAGGAATTTAATGGAACCAGTTCAAAGTTTGTAACTTCAACGGTTATTGAGTTAATTGAAAAAAATATGCTAGAAAACGCCATTTTTAAACAATAAGGGTTATAACTGGGTAAGGAATCATAAATTTGCATTTTGTTATCAATGGAAGTTGAAGAGAGTCATATTCTGAACAAAAAGTTGAATGGCGGCGATTGTGTAAATCTTGCCCAAATCTCAGAAATAGCGATCGAAAATCGCAAAATCACTACTATACACAAATTTATCACTTGTGCTATGTTTTGTCAATTTTTCGATTTTCAATCGCTATTTTTGAGATTTGGGTAAGATTTACACAATCGCCGCCATTTAACTTTTTCTTCAGAATCCGACTCTCTTCAACTTCCATTGATAAAAAATACAAATTTATGATTCCCCATTCAGTTATAACCCTTATTGTTGAAAACATAATTATCTATACTATAGAATAGTATATCGACGATAATATTATCGATTGTATTCATCTTCCATGTATTAATTGTATTCTTATCATATTGTACTCTCCACTTTCCTTGTAACATCTCGGCTACCTTTTCATGTTTGATTGTTTTCCTCTCACACTTCCGATGCTCTTAACATCAAAAGAGATAATGGATACATTACATCAACTGTTAGTAGATCACATCACGTGCAACAGGCAGACAAACCCGCCCAACAATTTGGCGTTATCTATACTCTACTCCTTTTCCTCCTCCACCTCCTCCTCCATTTGACTCATCCTCCTCGTCAATTCCCTCATCCTACACATTTACCTCCTCCAACTCCTTCTCCCCCTCTTTCTCTTCCTCCTCATCCTTTTCTCATCCTTGAGCTTCTCCTCCTCCTCCTACTCCTTCTCCTCCTCCTCCTAGTTTTTCTTGTCCTCCTCCTCATCAGGAAGAGATATGTAGTTTTTCCAAACTTATTAAAGGCAGAACAGAATAATATTATCTAATAATTTTTATTATTTTTGGTGATTTTGGAGAAATAAGAGTGTTCCTCTTTTATTTCAATCCCCTTCTTTCTTCATTTTCTATAATTTATTTCTCCCATTGAGTAGTTTTTCATTATTATTATTTCATTATGTAGCGTAGTAAACTTTCACTTTTATTTATTACTCTTCTTTTTCATTTCACTTAACGCAATTTTATTCTTATTATTATTTTTAGAGTGTAGTAAGAACGTTATATAAATTATTTTTAATAATGTGTTACTAATTTATTTTATTTTTACTTTTTATTCTGTTATTTCTATTGTATCATGTGCTCTGTATTTTCATATTTTTACTGTGCAATGGGTCTCCTCAGACTTAGCACATCAAATAATCAATCAATCAATCAATCGATCGATCAATCAATCAATCAATCAATCATCATACTCCTTCTCCTTCTTTATCTATTCCTCTTCTTTTCAATCCTCCTCCCCTATCATCGACTTCAATATTTCTATTCTCTCTCCCCCACTCATCTCTCTAAATAGAAGTGTGTTCCTAGCAAGTCTACCATGACTATAGTCTATATTGACTATAGTCTGTCCAAGCGAAAAGACATTTTGGCAAGATGGAAAAATGACTTCAGCTCGATCAACATCAGTTCGAGAATCATGAATTCAATCTTAAATTGTAGACACAATGTTTTCTACAATTTAAGACAAAATTTTCAATTTTTGAACCATTATTGAACAAAGTAGAGTAATTTTCCCATCTTGCCAGAATGTCTTCTTCGCTTGGCCTGACTATAGCTTCAGTGTTGTAGGCAACAGTGATTTTGGCTCCGTTTCTGAGTCTCCGACGCATACTCGAGCTCGCTTCACAGAGTTTGAGCACAGAGTATTGAGTACATAGCATCAAGCAAAGAACTCTTCACCAGCAGTTGCTCATTGATTGCAAATAGCAGCTGCCAACTCTGCCACGATCTGTACATTATACGAAACCTATTATAGTCTGTACAAGCAAAGAAGACATTCCGGCAAGATGAGGAAATGACTCCACCTCAGTAAATATTAATTTGGAAATGGAAAGTTTGGTCTCAAATTGTAGATCACGATGTTCCCTACAATTTGAGCACAAATTTATAATTTCTGAATCAATATTGACCGAGCTGAGGTAATTTTCTCATCTTACCAGAATGTCTTCTTCGCTTGGACAGACTATAGCAAACAGGATCGTAATAAGAGGAGTGAATCTATTATTAAATGCTATTACTGAGAATATCCATTGAAATAAACTTTCCAGTAATAGAGACACATAGTACTGTATAAAGTAGCAAAGAAGGCCCTCTGGCAAGATGGGAAAATTATTCAATCTCGGTCAATATTGATTAAAAAATTGTCAATTTGATCTCAAATTGCAGGAAACTATTTGATCTACTATTGAGACCACATTTTATAATTCTTGAACAGATATTGACCAAGCTAGAGTCATTTTCCCATCTTGCCAGAGGGTCTTCTTCGCTTGAACAGACTAAAGTAGTATATTGAAAGCTAGTGCCAAATAATATTAATGTGGTGGTTGAATGTCTGTTATTCTCGGATCGATGAGGACAGTCAGTGAGCTGTCTTCGAAAGTACATCATAACGAGAGTGACTCCAGCTATATACTAATCAGCTTTCGAAGACAGCTTGAGACTGTCCTGACAGAGCTCAGCCTGTATAACAGTCATTCGTTAAACCCCTTCATTTTTGGCACGAGCTCAAGTTGATCCATGTTACACGAATTAGATCCTCTCCGGCGAAATAGCGGTATTCGCTAAATCTCTATATATAAGAGCGAAATGGCACTGACTGATTCATCACCAGAACTAATAATCCACTAAACCGAATGCCTTCAAAATTGGCAGGCATGTTCAGTTGGACGTTTAGACGCGCGCTAAGAACGGATTTTGGAACTTTTCAAGGATACGCCAAATATTTCAGTTTTTCTATAGTTTTTCAAAGTTTTCTTCATTTTTTCGAGAACCAATTGGTAGAAAATGTTGATATTTGGTGGACAGGTTCAGATAAGGTCTAGAAATGTTGTGTTAAAATATTTTTGTGATCCGTTCAAGATTAGGCCAGTAATCAGGTTTTCAAAATTGTAGATGTGTTGCGGGTTGCATATCTTCCGCCTTAATACGACCAATCCTAACTGTAAATTCAATGGTTCAGCGAGATTTCAGATGAACTAATTTGGAAGATCAAAATTGAATCATTGAATCAATTTTCAAACTATATATACCTCCGATATACTTCCTAAGGTTACGCATAATAATAGCGTTTTACTATTTTTTGGAATTCTCGGAGTTTTTCTTAGATTTTTCTAGAACAAATTGGCAGAAAATGTTGAAATTAGGTGAACAGGTCCAGATCAGGTGTAGAAATGCTGAAATAAATTTCGAATCCCTTCTGAACAGAATTTGCAGGCGAGCGAAGCGAGCCTGTTTGTCTCAGCTGTCACTGACAGAGTTTTTGCAGGCGAGCGAAGCGAGTCTATTATAATATTTCAATCAATCAATTTTATTTTCCCAAAACGTAATACAAAAGTAGAATATTCGTAACATCAAACATTTATCAACTCTCTCTTAATAATTACTCTTTTATCAGAGACGTTGTGAAACTTATCCATAATTTACGTAAGTGAAAACAGAAGTTGTCAGATCCACAACGCTTATTTAAAATACCATACATAAGTTCAATGCTCAGGGCATCATCATCAGTGGAAAACTGAGGTTTTGAAAAATACAAGACGATGCCATGAGCATTGAAACTCAAGTATGGTATTTTAAATAAACTTTGTGGATCTGACAACCTTTGGTTCCACTTACCTAATTTACTATAATATGTGGCGAATAATCTGCATTTCTGTTTATTGAAAACTGTCATATGAATCAATCCAGACACGATTGAAATCCAATGTTGATCGAAAACAAAATTAATTTATTATTTATTTAATTTATTTACAGCTTAATTTATTTAAATTTAATTTATTTAGTTTGAAACAATAAGAAGATGATGTCAACATTAACCTATCAATAGGGTTGTTCTCATGAAGCTACCGGGACCACGAGAATAAGAGGGAATTGGGATAACTAAGATTAAAGAGAAGTAAAGAAAAGAGATGTCTTTAAATATTCTCATCTGTCAAAAGTTTCTCATTAAATGAACAGTATATCTCATGTGATACTAACATACTCTTTCTTGTTACAGGTAAATCAATAATGCTGTACTATACAATACACTATTCATCAAGAAAGTCGAAGTCAAAATTCTTCGCTCGTTTATATTCTACAGGTATCAGTCAAATTAGCTCCTTGCCACTGGCGGCTCGTGCCCACAAAACAGGTGAAGTGCTATACAGTAAAAGATACGGACACTTCACCCGTTTCGTGGGCACGAGCATCCAGTGCTCCTTGCATGAGAAAACATAAAATTTATGACTGTTTGAATGAGACTTTCTCACTCTACATCCAACTATCCTTATAGTTTGATAGATTATCATTGTACGCTATGCTCTTTTGACTATTTTTGATTCAGATAATCTTTCAAAATTCTGTCCACAACATTTCTATCCACTGAAATGAGTTTACTTTACACTGATTTAAATATCGTTCAACTATACAGGGTGTTTCAGGAGGAATGTGCAATACTTCTCAGGCTGATTCCTTACACCAAGTAGACAAAAAAGTCCCATGGGACCAAACCCCAAAAACGCTTTGTTACCGAGATAACAATGGCGGAAAATTGAGATTTTTCAAAAAATATTTATTTTTCTAATTTTTTAGAGGCTTCACTGAGGTTCTAAAATAATCAATTCCTATGTAAAATTAGCTGAGGAATTCAATGAAACCAGTTCCAAGTTTTTAACTTCAACTGTTATTGAGATAATTGGGAAAAATATGCTAGGAACCGCAATTTTACAACAATAACGGGTATAACTGGATAAGGAATCGTAAATTTGTATTTTTAATTAATGGAAGTTGAAGAGAATAGAACTCTAAAGAAAAAGTTGAATGGCGGCGATTGTGTAAATCTTACCCAAATCTCAGAAATAGCGATAAAAAATCGCAAAATCGCTACTAAATACAAATTTATCACTTGTGCTATGTTTTGTCAATTTTGCGATATTTGATCGCCATTTCTGAGATTTGGGTAAGATTGACAAAATCGCCGCCATTTAACTTTTCTTTAGAATCCGACTCTCTTCAACTTCCATTGATAAGAAAATACAATTTTATTATTCCTTATTTAGTTATAACCCTTATTGTTGAAAAAAGGCGTTTTTTAGCATATTTTTCCAATTATCTCAATAACCGTTAAAGTTACAAACTTGGAACTGGTTCCATTGAATTCCTCAGCTAATTTTACATGGGAATTGATTATTTTAGAACCTCACTAAAGCCTCAAAAAATCAGAAAAATAAATATATTTTGAAAAATCTCAATTTCCCGCCATTGTTATCTCAGTAACAAAGCGTTTTTGGGGGTTGGTCCCATGGAACTTTTTTGTCTACTTGGTGTCAGGAATCAGCCTGAGAAGTATTGCACATTCCTCCTGAAACACCCTGTATTTATGACAGTATTACAGCAACATTATTGGAGACCTGTAGGCAAAATAGAACCGTAATGGTGTAGGTTATCACATAAATTATTCCCAATGTACATTCAGTGATAGAACTTGTTGCATGTACTCAAAGCGTAATAACAATGACAATGACAATCACCACTTTGAAGAGATGATGATCTGAAGCTCATGGAAATGTCAATCAGAATGAATTTCAGCATGTGCAACTGCTTGTAGCTATCATAAATTCATAATATAGTGATAGCGTATAATTATATAATATGATTGTTATGACTGACAATTATTATAAGTGTCTCATAGCTGCAAAAACAGATTTTAGTTGGTAATTTCTCGTATTATTGGAACGTTGGAAGGAGTTAAATGTTTGGTGTTACGATTATTTGACAATAATTTGATGACATAGTTCTTTGGTCTCTCGGCGATATACGAATTCAGAATTTTCTCTTTGAAATAAGATGAGGATATTATAGGCGGAGTTAGGACTAGGAAGTCCTTTCTACCACTCAAACTTGCTCTTTGTCCTTGATAATTTCTCATAAAAGTCAAAACCTCCTCTTTTTCTATCTCATATCATTCTATAAAATTCTCCTAATTTTTGTTTCCTCTATTCTAAGGTCTCTTTTATAAAAGTGGAAGTTTTTAATATCAGAGTTCAATAAACAAAATCTTTTCCTATCTGTTATAATTTTTCTCCCTATTCTTTTCACTTTTTTCTGATTGAAGAGAAAGATTCACGATGTAGAAAGAGAACATTAAAGGAGAGATAAAAAATATATGGATGAGAAAAGTTTTTGTTCTTGTATGAGTTTTAGTAATTTTTATACAGCTTCCATTTTCTTATTCATCATTATACATCCTCTTTTTCATTCTATTCTCATTCTCAGCATAGTTTCCTTCTCTTTTCCATCTTATTTCTCTATTCTTCTTACTTCAATTTTATTCTTACTCTGGTCACGTTCAACAAAAGTTGAATGCTATGCAGACTGAAAGTTTCCATCTAAATAATAATTGAAAAATACAAGCGAGGTTGCCTCCGAAGCCTTCTCGGAATTTTCTGATTTCTCCACAAGGGATACAGGAGTGGATAAGAGAATAATAGTATTCATTTATAATAATTTCCGCCTCGCTTTGAACGCTCATTCAGAGCATTACTCCGGAATTACACAGTGGTTGCCGGAGAAAAAACTTTACAAATTCCACCCTCAATTCACTTTCTTTCTTTTCTATTTCCGGCAGAATTATTATTTATAGAGTTTCAACCGTATTGAGAAGAAATTTGTTTCAATTCACAAATTCCATCTTGCACAGTAATTGCATATATTTACATATTTACTGTATTGACTATATATACATATATTTACAATTTAGTCTGCTGAGCTCAATCATTGTCAAATAGTGATTGAATTAATATGAACCAATTATGTGATCGAAATGTGATCTTTATCTTATCATTTATGTACCCACAGTGTTCTTATTCTTTGAACTCATAAGCTCAAAATAAATTTCTCTATCCAAACAACCTGAAGGGATCGAAAATTAACAATTTTTCTTTACTAGAACAATCATAATGGAATCTTATTCTTGTGTATTATTGAAACTTTGGAGTGAACTAATATCAGAGTTCTAAATTGTTTTAAGTTGAGAGTTTTTGAACTTCATCTGTCAATCTGTAATAATAGTTCTATGATTATATAACCTTGTTCTCATCTATCATATAACCTTGTTTTGGACTGTGTAGTGTAGATTGGTGGAGGAGCAGTTTAGGGCAGATTGCACTCACCCAAATGTGATTTAAATGATTGATTGGTTGATTATTATCAGAGTCAAATAAATTGTTCTGTTGTGTATTGTAAGATGAGGAAGTTCCACAACGAAGAGTACGATCGATATATTATGTTGTTGAACATTTGTAATTTTCATTGTGTGTTAAACTAAAACTTCAAACATATATTTCCATAAATTTACTTAATCATGAGCCTCACAACTGGTAGACCAGTTTTACTTAGACCAAATTTCTAAATTCCAATAATGTCATACTATTTTTGTTATTTATAAGGATGTATCAAAGTGTTTACTAAATCATAATTATAGTACAGTTTATGCAAAAAAATTGACGGTTGGCAGAAGAATGTTATGAACTCTCAGCTCTGTCAGGACAGTCAGCGAGCTGTCTGCGAGAGTACATTATAACTAGAGCCACCCAAGCTATACTAATTCGGACAGCTCCATACTACAGTGACTATTATATAAGACTACTAAGTGTACTTATATAGTTACTGTACTCAAGAATTGGATGGACAACAATGTTTCATCAATAAACATTGGAAAAACAAAGTGCCTCCCAATATACCTCCGTGGTGGTCCTGGAGTTGATGTGTTTAAAATGCATTCCTGTGGAAACCCAAAATCTGTTACCTGCAACTGTGAATGTATTCAACAGGCTACGCAATACAAATATCTGGGAATTATTCTGGACCACAAGCTGAGTTGGACAGCTCATGTACATTTTCTTAGACAAGACTTAGAAAATTAACATATGCTTTTGGACAGCTTGGGCAGGTGCTGAGTCTCAGACATTGCCGGTCTCTTTATTCTGCCTATGCTCAATCATTGATTGATAATGGCATTGTGGCTTGGGGAGAGGCCTCTGCCAATGCCCTCCGGCCAGTCTCAGTTGCACAAAGAGCATTGATAAAGGCTTCACTTGATTCAATGATTCAAACTTGATCTTCCAAATTAGTTCATCTAAAATCTCGCTGAACCATTGAATTTACAGTTAGGAATGGTCGTATCAAAGTGGAAGATATGCAACCCGCAACACATCTACACATCTAAAAAACCAGAGATTCCCCACTTATTTACTTTTCAGGAGTTCCTTGTATTAAATGTGAGGCAATTATTTATAAAAACCTTCCAATTTTTATTATAAAAGAATAAGAAACATTTTACAGAGATACAACACAATTATACAACTAGAAATAGACTGAATACAAATATCCAATTTCCCCGGCTATGTAATTCTATACAACTTTCTTCTCATCTAGCCCACTGGCTTTACAGAAATATTCCCCCAGAGCTAACACCAAATGAGAGTTGCAGTGTAGCAGCTATCAGGCGGGGAGTTTGTGGGTGGCTCCTTTGCATTGGGGCTGACGCAGCCGACGCTCTCCTCATCTCACCCTATACCTGATTAGTTTTATTTTTACATTCCTGCTTCTACTACTTTTTATTGTCCTTTTTTAATTACAAAATTAACCTGAATTGCTCTATATCAAATACACTCTCTATAGAATGTTCATAGTGTGATAATAACCCTTCAAAAACATAAAATTGTTCATCTGCATTAATTTCTCCGTATACCGGGAATACCTTCCATTCCATAATAAACCCCTGATTGCTATCAGATCAATAA
Source organism: Sogatella furcifera (assembly GCA_017141385.1). NCBI lineage: Eukaryota > Metazoa > Arthropoda > Insecta > Hemiptera > Delphacidae > Sogatella > Sogatella furcifera. The sequence goes on along the minus strand of CM029546.1, from coordinate 4,253,549 downwards.
ATTTGTTTCATTGAAATAGCTAGTCTTGATGAATCTAAAACTTATCTTTCAGAAATTCTGTTACATTTTTATAATTAATTTAATTCATAACTAGATTTTTCTCTGTATTTCTATTTTTTGGTATAGGATAATTATTAAGAAATTAACTCTTGTTTCCTAAGCGACTCCTCCCCGCACACGGACCCGTCATCCAAGCAGGGAGCCTATTCATCATACTTTCTTTTCTTTCTTTTATGTACTCCATACTAACTTAATGGAGCTGAGAAACATTATAGAAGCATTTCACCAAACCACCTAAAGTTTTGGTATATTATGTGCAAGCAAAGAGGACCCTCTGACAAGATGAGAAAATGACTCCAGCTCGGTCAATATTTATTCAAAAAATATTGATTTGATCTCGAATTAAAGATCATAACGATTTCTGCGATTGAGACAAAATCAATAATTTTTGAGCCAATATTAACCGAGCTGGAGTCATTTTCTTATTTTGCCAGAGGGTCTTCTTTGCTTGGACAGAGTTTACCTTGATTTAGTTCACTTTTGAGGACTTCCTAAATTTCTAAGTACTTAGAAAGTGATGAATGTCTTTAAGCCTATCATATTTTCTATGTTGACAACTTTGATAAGAAAAATGTGAATACTGTACTAATAGATCTAAACTGTACAAAGGATAGATTAATAATGAAAAATATATACATAAAAAATTTGATTATCAACAATCCAATTACAAATTCCTTATCGTTTCCTGGTTGGAAAGTTTTGAGTAGTGTATTCTCATGTTCTCATCCCCAATAAATTCTGTTCCCAACACTCCATCGAACACTCAAATCGGTCATTATTTCGAGATGTTTCAACAAACAACAAGCGCGCTATTCTACAGTTTGTCCAAGCAAGGGAGACACTATGGCAAGATTGGAAAACGACTATAGCTCGGTCAATATTTGTTTGAAAATTATAAATAAGGTCTCAGATTGTAGATTAATATTTTTTCTACAATTTGAGATCAAATTTGAAAATTTTGAAGGGATATTGATTGAGCTGGAGTAATTTTCCCGTCTTGACAGAATGTCTTCTTCGCTTGGACAGACTATACCATGGTGCAAGTAACTGAAGCACTTTGCGAGTTGTGACTAACTCCGCTCTGAGTGGTGGAATGTATCTGTAATCCATTTAAGCCGGCGCTCAGCTGCAAAATTGTTAATTACCTATTTCGCGCCAAGCCAAGTGACTCTTGAAATAACTCCGAGGAGAGGATCGCTCGCAACGGAGCTACAGTCCAAGTAAAGAAGACATTCTGAAAAGATGGAAAAATGACTCCAGCTTGATCAATATTGGTTCAAAGAGTATAGATTAGATCTTAAATTTTAGGGAACATTCAGATCCACAATTTGAAACCAAATTTATTATTTTTCAACCAATATTGACCGAGCTACAGTCATTTTCCCATCTTGCCAGAATGTCTTCTTAACTTGAATAATTTATATCTTATTCTGAATCTCATCTTTTCAAATTTCCCCTATTTCTTCCAACAGCGATTCATTTGTATACACTGGCGGCTCGTGTCCACGAAACAGATGAAGTGCTGTACAGTAAAAGATAGGGCACTTCACCTGTTTCGTGGGTACGAGCCGCCAGTGTTGAATACTTGTGCATTCCTCACTCTCATATTTTACTTTCTACTTTCTCATCTTTCGTTCTGTACTTCTAACGTTTCCTCACAACTAACCAATCACAAATATCCAACGTGAGCAACTAACGATCTACTACTCTTCTGACAGGGGTTTTTTTTTAAATTAATATTGACAAACATATCATAATCTCGTCATGTTATTGAGAAATTGAAATCATAGTACGCTCCCAAAAGTTATTTTCACTACGAAAAAGTACTGTGATTTCAATTTCGCACTAATATACATTGACAGTAGTCCTAGACAAAAAGAATAGCCTACATTGAAAATACAATCTCTTCGTTCAAAAGAATGAATCAATTAAATGAATTGAATTGAATTGAATTGAATTGAATTGAATTGAATTGAATTGAATTGAATTGAGTTGAATTGAATTGAATTGAATTGAATTGAATTGAATTGAATTGAATTGAATTGAATTGAATTGAATTGAATTGAATTGAATTGAATTGAATTGAATTGAATTGAATTGAATTGAATTGAATTGAATTGAATTGAATTGAATTGAATTGAATTGAATTGAATTGAATTTGATTGAATTGAATTGAATTGAATTGAATTGAATTGAATTGAATTGAATTGAATTGAATTGAATTGAATTGAATTGAATTGAATTGAATTGAATTGAATTGAATTGAATTGAATTGAATTGAATTGAATTGAATTGAATTGAATTGAATTGAATTGAATTAGATTGAATTGAATTGAATTGATTTGAATTTGATTGAATTGAATTAAATTGAATTGAATTGAATCAAATTTAATGAAATGAAAATATCCTCTACTAGGCGGAGTTGGGACATCGATTTTTGTCAAGAATGTTTGTGATAGGGGTGAATATTACTTGGAATGGGATGCTTACACAAAATACGAAGAGATTCTTTAAAAGTAGGATTTCTTGATATTCTTCAGCCTTCAAGTGATGTTATTGAATTTATTGCTATCATAAAACAGTACTGTGTTTAGATTTGAAAATATTATCAGTCAGTGATAGATACACTTCGGAGAGCTTGAAGTTGAGGATACATTTCTCTATTGGTGGATTTGATTCTATTATTCTATTTGCATTGATATTGAGATCTGTCTTTGTGTAGGCTAATTAGTTCTGTATTAAATTAACTTGATTTTTGTATTTTAATTTCTGAATATTCTACTGGCAAAAATCAGGTGTCAAGAGGTGTCGTAATATATTTAGCCAAACCAACTCCTCAATCAGGTTTACTAGATTTTCTTATCAGCAATCTTGCATTATCATAAACAAAGACTATCCTTCATCAGAAATTCAAATTCGCATTCCTGAAAAAATGTAGTGAAAAATGAAAGTTGAAAAAACTGTGTAATTGAATGGAATTGATAAAAGTAAATTAACAATCTACCAGTAATGAAAGAGGTGAAAATGATAAGTGGCTTATTATTTATGACGATTAAACCCTTTCAAATATATTAATTTGCTTCTAGAATAAATTTCGTCCACAATACTCCCACTAACAGTATTCCGTGAAACAGAAGAAACACTTTGCAACCTCGCTCCCAAACCGTTCCAAAAGCGTTTATTCAAAAAACACATTCCCAGCTAAATTCTATCCAAATTACATCTCCTGCATTTTTATTGCCTCGTGTCTACTTTTGCCGCTCGCGGAGTGATATCATATTATTTCCGATCTGCGCGCGGAATACTAAACGCAAGTAGTCTAGTACGATTTCAGTCACGAAACTTGGAATATACATACACTACTTGACCCGTGTTCTCTGAGTGTTATAGTCTGTACAAGCGAAGAAGACATTCTGGCAAGACGAGAAAATGACTCCAGCTTGATCAATATTGATGAAAACATGATAAATTTAGACTTAAATTGTAGATCAGAATGTTTTCTGCAAGTTGAGACCGATTTAATAATTTTTGAATCAATATTGTTTGAGCTGTAGTTATTTTCCCGTCTTGGCAGAATGTCTTCTTTGCTGGAACAGACTATACACAGACGCTAAACTTACATTTTTCCGTGTTATATATCATTTTTCAACGGATTCTCTCCCTCTAAGAATACACATTGTTGCTTATCTTATCTCCACATACGCATGCGAATGAGCGCGCGCAAAAAACGAGGCTCTGAATATGAAACAGCTCGGCTCAGCCATTCGACTCGCCTTCTCACTTGGATGAGGTATAAATATATTAGAGCCACTCAAAAACTGAATCCAATTTCCAACTTCACTCACTCACTCACTTTAGCAGCACGCCTGCTAAATTGCCTGCTTCAACATCGTTCTCTTATCAACATCATCATCATCATCATCATCGCCGCTATCAACATCATCATCATCATCATCATCATCATCATCATCATCATCATCATCATCATCATCATCATCATCATAATCATCATAATCATCATAATCATCATCATAATCATCAATCATCATCATCATCATCATCATCATCATCATCACCACTTCTTCACTATCAACATGATCATTATCATCATTGCCACCATCAACATTATCATTATCATCATCATCATCGTCATTAAATGAAAAGGCAAGACGTTGTCAAACCACTGATTTATTAAAAATCGAGATAACGGTTTCGGTTGTTACAACATTATCAATCTCTGGTAAACTCCAGAAATTCTTCCAGAAAAACCAGAGTTTACCAGAGATTGATAATGGTGTAACAACCGGGACCTGTATTTCGATTTCTCAATAAATCAGTGGTTTGACAATGTCTTGCCTTTTCATTAAATATAGATAACTACCACAATATTATCACCTTCACTCAAAAGTGATCATCATCATTATCATGATCGATCAACGTCATGAAATTATTTGGAATCATAACAGGAAAGTGATTTGAGTGATTTTATCAGGAATGAAAGTGAGTATCAATTCAGCTTGAGGTTTTGACTGAATCAGAAAAGATTTTTCAAACATGGAACTCAATCCAGATTTTTGTGTTGAAGAGAGCTGACTCTATTTTGAGAGCACTTGAAGCACCCAGACCAGTTCAGTTTAGATTGATTTCAGAAAATAAATTATGACGGTAAAATCCATTGGTTGTGTATTAAATGAAGAGTTCAGAGTCAATATACTAACTACCACTGGCTTACAGTGATATACTTCAGCCTACTTCTCATACAAATTGGGAATTTTTTTATAATTTTGGGATTATAATAGTGAAAGAACAGGAATGAACTATATATGAATAGGATCGATATTGACAAAAACCAGAGAAAGGGAACAACAGAAACGAACAGGAAAAAATGAAAACTAAGTCTTCCGCAGATGAAAAAACCGATCAGCTAGACTTTATACTTGGATAAGTTATCAGAGGAGCGAGCGACTCGAACCCCTACCGTGATAGCTAGCTGCATTCAATTTTCTATTACAGCCCCAACTCCCACACTCACACTCACTTCCTCACACACTCAATTCCTTACACACTCACTTCCTAACACACTCACTTCCTTCTCACTCACTCACCTCCTAACACTTTTTTCTCTCTCACTTACTTCCTTACAACTACTTTCTCACTTCCACTCTCTTACTTAAACTCTCTTTTTCTCGCTCACACTCTCACTGGATTATCTCAATCAAACTTTCTCAATAGATTATCTCACTCTCTCCTACTCACTCCCTCTCTCTCTCACACACTCTCTCTTTTTTGCTCTCTCTCGATCATCTCCCAGCACTCATCTCAGCAGCACAGCAGCTCTTGGCGACATCTCAATTTCAAGTTTCCTCGCATGGAAATAATATCAATCACGCTGCGCCCCCCCTTTCCCCCTTCTTTCTCAAACCCCTTCCCAACCCCCTCCATCGGGCACCTCAAAAAAACCCTGGAAAAAGAGAACCGTTTCTCATCAAAGTGTTTACTGTCGCTGTTTTGTGACGACGAAATTTCTCTGTCACAGAGTGTCGTGATTGACGTCACACAGGTGAGACTTGATTGAAAGGTGAAAAAGGCTGCCGATCGTGGAAGTCGATCGAAATAAGAGGTTGGCTTTTTTTCAGAAAAGGTTGAAAAGGTAAACAGAGCGCGGTTAGGGGGAAGGGTGGAGTGGATGAAGTATTGAGGGGTGATTGTTGCTGGATTTGAATGTGTATGAAAAAAGGGTACGGTGTTTGATTCAGTTTTGGTTCAAATGCAAAATATGTGGAAATGAAGTTGAATAAAATGGAAGCTGAGAAGATAAGGTGAAAGTTGAAGTTGAAGTGGAGGAAATAGAGGAGAAAAATGGTGGGAGGGTTGAAAAATGAAGGGAATAATTCAATGACTTCAAAGGTCAGATGGATAGTGTAATTGATAGATAGATATAATTTTATTTTGACTGGATCTGCTTTACTTTCAATATTATTATTAAAGTGTGGATAAAATAGTTGGGGTGGATGTGTCAACTATTTGAGGAGAGAATGAAAGGATTGGACCCAAAACGAGGTCTTCCATGTAGTGTTAAATCCAATCGACTGTCCACTATCGAATACTAGATTAATCTATAATAACTGCAATTTGAAAAATATCTAAATTGAATGTTTTCGATACAAATAATCCCATGAATCCTCAACGCAATTTGATATTACCGTACATAATATTAATCTAATATTTTTTAAACATATTTCGATATGTTACTTCAATATTATAGTCATTATTCTATCATCTGAGACTATTTGCGATTCATTCTATTTATATACATCTATAAAACATATTGGAATTGAGAAATAGCATACACTTTTTTCGATGTTTACATACAAGCATAGCTTCCTTTAATAGAAAAGGAAGCTATTTCTATTAAAGGAAGCTATGATACAAATCGATGTTTCCAAAATGAGGTTATAATTACAGTAAATGTTAGTGTGTGATAAAATTTTCGGCTCTAAATTTTTTAAATAATTTTTCTATTTTAATGAAAGTTTGGAACTATTCTGTGTTTTTCGGATCAACCCTTCAAAATTCTAGATTATCCAATTATTATCACTTTTGGATCATTTCTTCGAGTGATAAACCTTCGGCTGGAAACAAATTTGGACTTATAACCTGAAATTTTAGACTATATTTAAAAGAAAATTGTGTTGGAAATACCAAGGGCTATGTCTGTTCTTTCTTACCAATGTGTTTTTGCCTATAGATTAATGAATAAATAAATAAATTATAATAAATAATATTATCTCTCTGCTTAATCACATAAATTTTTAAACCATGAATAACACTTTCCAATGAACTGAAGATCCATTGTCGATGAACGCTTGTTTACCAGAAAAAATATCCCGAAATCGCGATCTTGTCCCCCGTAAAAAATAATCGACCAAACGTACGCGAATAGGCTGTCAGAGCTAACGCACAAAAACGCCATCGGCGCAGCGAAAAATATTAAAAAACGCCGCCGCTACGGATGCCGTAGTGACACCGGCTGATAAAATACGACGCTGCGCCGGATGTGTGTGCACACGTCAACCTAGATACTGAGAAATGATAATATTTGAACGGCGTTCTCTGCCTCTCCAATTGTTTTCCCTGATAACGGCTACTTGATGATTTTTATTGACAGCGGGGTTTTATAGAAATAGGCCTTAAATAAAATTGTGCTCCACGCACAGGTGGTTGAGAGAGTATTTTTTTTTTAGTTAAAAAAGTATTTCTACATGATTTTTCGAGTGTCGGTTATTCGTGAATTGAAAAAAATTTCGCACAGGAATGTTTAGTTTATCGGTATCCTATTTTGTGTATTATGGTTCTACTCTTTCTACTCGTGAAATTTTTGTTTCTCGTATGTTGCTCGGTCTCAGTTATTTGTATATCATGGTATTATTCACCTTGATACTCATGGCATCATCATCTTCACTTCAAGGATTAAGTTTCTTTTTAAATAAACTGTTCCGCTACCCATCTCTCCCTAGGCCTTCCCACATCTCTCCTTCCTATGGGATTGTAATATTTAGCTACTAGAGGAATTCTTCCGGATGGCATCCTATACAAAATGTTGACACCAATTTATTCACCCCTGTAAGTAGAGTTATAGACTATTTTCAGTCGTTAAAGTTTTTGAAGGAGCTTGGATATTCGAATTCAATTATTGAATATGATTATGGATTGGATCACAAGTTCAATTTTTTCCCAATTACATAAAATCCATATTCTGCGAGATTTGCCAAAAACATGAATCTATGGAACTTGTAAAAATTAGAAGAAGATGTTTTTCTAACTGCATGATAATTTATTAATCCTTGTGAATGTTTAGAATTCGAGTGTATTCGAAAAAGTGACTGCTTTAATTGTATTTTCTGTTTGAATCGCCATTTTGTAATGTTTGAATGAACTGCTAATCGGGGAGGAGCTTGTCTAGGCCAATGGCAGACGTTCACGGTCATTGGCTCAAGCGTCGACTAATAGCGGTGCTTCACCGTATAGTATAAATACTGCTGCTCTGTTCTTCAAGTTTTAGTCTACCAGAGATTTATAATGGTGTAACAACCGAACCCGGTATCTCAAATTTTTAATAAATCAGTGGTTTGACAACGTCTTGCCTTTCATTTAACAAAGCAACCACTTTCAAAATTGAATTCAAAATTATGTGATTGATAATCAGAACATGATAATAATTATGTTGTTTGATCTACTAATTTCATAGAACAGAAATTTAAATGTGATGGATTATGTCACTTCACAGATTAATAATTAACTAACCCTTTTGATAATACGTTTCTTTCTCTATCGTATATTCAGATATAGAAAGTTCAAGCGAAGGAAACATTCTGGCAAGATAGGATAATGACTCCAGATCGGTCAATATTGGTTAAAAATTCATAAATTTGATCTGAAATTGTGGATCAGAATGTTTCCTACAATTTATAGTTTTTGAACCAATATTGACCAAGCTGATGTATTTTTCCCATCTTGCCAGAATGTCTTGCTTACCTGGACAGACTATTACTAGTCTATAATCCGATCAGTATAACATCCGCAATTTCAAAAGAAATTATAATTTGAATAATTAAAAAATTATTTATTATTGGATTATTCATTTGAAATTATTCATTTCTGTAGTAGCAATTCCATATTTTTCGCCTTCTCTGTATTACCGTATCCCATTTCCAGACCTCATTTTTGAAAAATCTTGTTAGGACTAATACGACTACCTTATTTACAAAAATTACTTTTGAAAAACAACTCCTGATTATGCAGGTTGATCTCAGCCAATCTAATATTCATAGCCCGGAACGGCAAAAGAATTATATTCAGGAGAGGGACGACAAATTCTTTGTTGACATTTTGGCGGATGTTCGAAGGCTTTGAATCAGCAATGTGTTTGCAGTACTCTCATTGAGTTTTGAAAAAGGGAAAACTAGGAAAGAATGGGCGTAGAGATGATAATGGAAGAAGAGGAAGGATAGGGATGCAAGAAAGATGGTGATCGAGAAAGAGAGAGCAAGGATAATGATGATGAAGGAAGAAAAAAGGAATAAATGGTGAAAAGATAAGTCTGGATTATAGAAGATTGAAGGAGGAGACTTATGGAAAAATAATGATAATGGAGAAGCGGAAAAGATGGTGATAGAGGGAGAGATGAAGTGAATGATTGGTGAAAATATGAAGTCTAAATTATGGAAAATTAAAATAAGAGATTTAATGAGAACTAATCATATTTTAATGGAAAAGATGGGTACCGGAACAGGTGTAATAAAACCTAATACGTGCAGTGAAGAAGAAGAAGAAGGAGAAGGAGGAGGAAGAAAAAGAAGAAGAAGAAGAAGAAGAAGAAGAAGAAGAAGAAGAAGAGAAGAAGAAGAAGAAGAAGAAGAAGAAGAAGAAGAAAGAAAGAAGAAGAAGAAGAAGAAGAAGAAGAAGAAGAAGAAGAAGAAGAAGAAGAAGAAGAAGAAGAAGAAGAAGAAGAAGAAGAAGAAGAAGAAGAAGAAGAAGAAGAAGAAGAGAAGAAGAAGAAGAAGAAGAAGAAGAAAAGAAGAAGAAGAAGAAAGAAGAAAAGAAGAAGAAGTAGAAGAAAAAGAAGAAGAAGAAGAAGAAGAAGAAGAAGAAGAAGAAGAAGAAGAAGAAGAACAGAAGAAGAAGAAGAAGAAGAAGAAGAAGAAGAAGAAGAAAGTCATAGATAAGAAGAAGAAGAAGAAAAGAAGAAGAAGAAGAAGAAGAAGAAGAAGAAAAGAAGAAGAATAGAAGAGAAGAAAAGAAGAAGAGAAATAAAGAAGAAAAAGAAGAAGAAGAAGAAGAAAGAAGAAGAAAGAAAGAAGAAGAAGAAGAAGAAGAAGAAAAGAAGAAGAAGAAGAAGAAGAAGAAGAAATAAAGAGAAGAAGAAAGGAAGAAGAAAGAAGAGAAGGAGAAGAAGAAGAAGAAGAAGAAAAAGAAGAAGAAGAAGAAGAAGAAGAAGAAGAAAAAGAAGAAGATTTTTGAGGCGAAAATGACTGATGAAGCCACTGTTAGCAGAATAAGACGGGCCTGAGCGTTTAAAAAAACACGTCCACTTTAAAATTCATATCATTCACATTATTAGAGGCATTTATGCGTGCTGCATTCTCCAGAGTGGGGCATCATCCGTGGTCATATTATTCCATGTGGGGCACAGCCCAGCAGTCATCACGTTAATGTCTTTTTTATTCTGAAGAATGCCTGTTTTTGCATACCTTACTCTGCCCCATCTTTTCGTGCTCTTCGTCGCATGCCAACCCCTTCTTTCATTCAATCATTCTCTTCCTTATTTTGTAATTTTCATCCACCCTTTTCCTGATACACATATTTCACACATTTAAGGCCGGTATTACACGATAATATTTCTATCATCATAGTTGATCATATGGAAAGAGATGAAAATGATTTCGTATTTTCATCTCTTTCCATATGATCAGATATGATGATCATAGAACTATTATCGTGTAATACCGGCCTATGGTTGAGTGGACATTACTGTCCAAACTTCCCCACGTCAACTAGAGAAGACATTCCATCCTCTCTCAGTTCCCATCTTTATAATCTTCACAAACTTCTCTTATTAGTCCCTTTCTAGCGCATGTTTTATTTTTCTTCTTTAAATCACCTTCATCCTACCTATCTATTCCCTTTATTCCTGTCCTTCTACGTTTACCTCAACCCTCTCACGTATTAAGGTATAAGGTATTAATGTATTAATATAGCCTGTTCAAGCAAAGAAGACATTTTGGCAAGATGAGAAAATGACTTTAACTTGGTCAATATTAGGTAAATGAATCATAAACTTGGTCTCAAATCAAAGGAAACATTCTGATCTACAATTTGGAACCAACATAATAATCTTTGAACCGATCTCAACCGAGCTAGAGTCATTTTATTGCCAGAATGTCTTCTATGCTTGGACAGAGAATATGAGGTATTTATTACCTTTTCTCATAGCCTTTAATTGTTTATTACTCTCATCGGCGGTAAATTTCTCTTTTCCAATTTTCCTTCTTCCTTTTTTCATTTTGTATTGTATTTTATTTATCTTCTTTGTATTTATTTATTCAATTTGCTTTTGTAACTGAGATATTACTTTTTTCATTTTAATGTATTATATTGTACTACTCTTTCTTCTGTAGAGAAATAAAATTTATTATTATTCATTATTTTTTTCCATCATCTTCAATCCTCTACGCATTCTATAATATTCTTCTGTACGCCATTTTATGTAGATACAGCACAATTTATATTACCGTTAGCTTATTGAATCCTACATCTATCTCATTTTGCAAGTTTTCATAGTTTATAATCAGCCAACTTGAGTGAACCATAATGTAATTAGTGTAATTTTTATTTATTATTAATCATTCTTATAGCATAGGATTCGAATTATTGTATTATGTAATCTACATGAATAAAGTGATTGAATCTGAATCTGAATCTGTTCCTTCCTCCAAACATAGTTTATTTTTTTCTTTTCCTATTTCCTCCCCAATAATATGTTAATATTTCCACTGTCAGTTATTCCTTATTATTCCCGTCATTTCTTACTTCTGTACCTGTTTCTTCCCTCTTATTCTTTGTATATTATCTTAATAACCCGTATATTATTCAAATAAATAAACATTTCATAACCTATTATTCTTACTTCTTTTACGTCCCTCCTGTATAAATTTCTTTACTCCCTTTTCATCTTTTAATGATCCCTTACAAAGTGCTCTCAAAACCTCTCTCGTATTCCCTATTAGTTTGTCTCTTTTTTTATATATTCCTATTCCTTGTTCATCGTTCTAATCTTTCCTTCCTCTTTCTATTTTTTCACCTCTTCTACATCCATTTGAGTTTGAACGACCAATTCATTTCAATCAATACAACACCACAAATCTAATTTTATAATAATTTGTTAGTCAAATATTACTGTATTAGTTCATTCCGTTGTTTTCCTCATCCTTCCGTACATTTTTACTCGTATTCTGTAGGTTACTGTAGCTATTTATCGATCTTCAATTGTATTTTTCTGTTTCAATCACCGTTTTGTAATGTTTCAATGAACCGCTAATCGGGGAGGAGCTTATTGTCTAGGCCAATGGCAGAGTTGACGGTCATTGGCTCAAGCGTCTACCAATAGCATTGCTTTACCGGTAGTTTAAATACTGATACTCTGTACTTCAAGTTTTAGTTTACCAGAGATTGATAATGGTGTACCAACCGAAACCGGTAATCTCGATTATTTAAAAAATCAGTGGATTGACAAGGTCTTGTCTTTTTATTTAATATGGATAACTACCACAATATCACCTTCACAACTACTCAAAATTTTTTCAATTCTTTCATTCCACCATTGTCTTTCTCATACACACAATTTCTCCCTCTTACATTCTCATTCTATCTCTCTCACACTTAGTCTTTCTCTCTCTCTCTCTTTCTATCTCTCTCATTTACACCACAACCCACATATTCCCCCTCCCCAGAACCCTGTCATGTAGTAATACGTAGATTTGCATGCGGCTAGCTAGATAAGCAATCAAGGCCATCCGTGACGTCACATCAGGGGTCCGGAACAAACAGCTGCCCTTTGAGAATGGCCTCACACTGCAAATTAGTCCCTTTTTAATTTTAATGTCACACCTCACAAAACTCATTCCGGCGCTACGTGATCACACCAGCGCTGTGTACTCTATTTCACAACATCACTTCATGTGGCACATACTAACATTGTGCTGTTCCACCCAATAGTTGAAACACTATGTTGTTCAAACAGTGAGATTCAAGTTGAGTAATGAGGAGAATATCTATGTCAGATTAAAAAAAAAACAATTGAATTTGAATGCCTCTCTTTCTCAGTTTTGATCATATAATATTAAAAATATGAAAGAGTCATTAAGTTATAATAGTAATGTTATTAATGTATTACCGAGTATAATAAATAAATAAAATTTTATTGTCATAAAGCACATTGGCATTAAACAAAGTCAGAACAAGAACTACAGTCAAAATGATTATCATAAAATAATTACTAGTCGAAACTATATAAGGTACAGTACAAAATGAGTAAAGTATGTAAACACATCATATGAACAGAAAAGTAAAGCTATCAATTTATCACCTAATGAAATACTTGAAGAATTAGACATCAACAGTACCTCACTCAGGTACTACAAGTCTATTTCATGTAGAAATGAAGTAATGTTGTAATGTAAAATGAAATTATGTTCACACTTGAAACTTTGAATCCTGAAGGTGGAGAAAATAGACACAAATTTGGAAGGTTTTCATAAAAGTAAATAAAAATAAACAGAAAAAGTATTGAGGTTGGAAAAAATATTCGGATGTGGGCAGTTGAAGCTCATTGTAATCATATCAGTGAAAGTGGCTGTGAAGAAATTATCAGAAACGATATTGAGACGTTATCAGATCTCTATTCTGAAGGGTGATCCTATCGGCTCGGTCGGTGTTGGTTCGGGGACTATGGGTTCTGTTAAAGAAATTATTGCTTTTGGGCCGGTATTGGCCGGGCTGGAGTCGTTTTCCAGTCTTGCCGGGGTGTCTTCGCTGCTTGGACGGACTGTATAGTGGAGGGAATATGGAACTGGCAACCAGCTGGCAGGCCTAGGCCTTCATTGGCTGTTGAACCATTAACAAACAAACAAGAAAATTTTAGAACTTCAATTACAAAACCAATATCAGATGATAATTGAGATTAGAAACTGAAAAGAAACTGGAGTGAAAAGTGAAAGAGAAACTGGAGAGCTACAAAGCCAATATCAGATAAAGGACGATGCATACCATTCTTAATCTAGTTGGAAAATTAATTTCAGAAGGAAATATACAACAGGAGTTTCTAAAAAAAAATGGTTGAAGTATTATTTAAGTGAAGTTTGAGAGACACGTTGAATTACGTGAAGACCCACGGCATGAGGACAATGATTTATTTTTCAACAAAGAGCCAGACAGTAATAAACGAAGAGATAAAAATGAAGAAAATAAAGAGTGATACAAATTAAAAGTGAGTAAAGGAACAAGAAACCGACGAGTTAGGCCTACCAACCGAAAGGAGCGAAAAATATTATTTGCCTCTTCACAGGACCAGTGAGGCTTATCGTTGTTCTTTTGTAACACTTGCTAGCGATCCTCCATCGATTCAATTAACTTTTTATTCTGTTTCAATTTCTCATATAGTCTGTCCAAGCAAAGAAGACATTCTGGTAAGATTTGAAAATAACTCCAGCTAGGTCAATATTGGTTGAACAATTATAAATTTGGTCTCAAATTGTAGAACAGAATGTTTTCTACAGTGTGAGACCAAATTTGTGATACTTTAATAATATTGACCGAGCTGGAGTCATTTTCCCATCTTGCAAGGATGTCTTCATTGCTTCGAAAGGCTTTATCCAACGCAACAAAACGCAATATGATATTCGTTTTTGCCTTCCGGTCCTATATCCAAGAGTTTGAAAGCTTTTTGTGCAATATTGATTTCCAAGAAAAAAAGTTTAAAAAAAAAAACCTCTATCCACCTTTGTCATGTTTGAAAATTCATTATTCACGTTCTTGAAAATACTGTAAAGAAGGTTGATAATTGAAATTTCTATCGCCTCGTTCAATCCTGAATTTTTTATTAAATTGAATTTCAATAAACTACATTGATTGCATTTGTTCAGATTGTGGAGAAGAATCGAAATTTTTGCAAAATACTAGGTGAAACTTTTGCAAAAAATTAGTAGCCTAGACGCCCTAGACTATCTACTGGCTGGAATTCATAATTCAAATTATTGGAAAACGGTCGAATGAGAAATCCTACCCTGATATTGGATTAATATCACGCACTGGCGTGCGCACGGGGGTCACCAGGAGTACCGCGGTACCCCCATTGGCTCTTGATTTTTTTTTAAATAAACCAGAAAAAATTCGCTCATCATTGCCAATATAACTTATTATAAAATATATTTAAACTTATTTTAAACAATAAACTTATTAAAAATATCGCTTATCATAACCAGTTGCTTGTGAGCGTGACTTTTCTAAACTGAGCAGCTTGAAAACTAAGTTAACATCAACGATGAGCCAAGCCCGACTGAAAAACCTTCTACTGCCATTCATTGAGCAACATATATGATTAAATCCGCAACATCAGAAGATATTATAGACGAGTTCAAGATGATGGTGTCTCACAAACCAGGTTCATTTAATGAATTATTTCTCTAAAGTTGACTGTGGATTTTGTATGTGTTCTATGATATATGATAAGATTAAACCTATTCGTAACTTAAACTTAAAGTTTGTTCCCCCTTCCCATATTTACCTGGGGGTACCAGGAGAGTAGGCAGAGGGGGTTTGGAGGGCCCGGACCACCCAAACTTTTTGGCATACCTTCATGTTTATGCAGTTTACACAGAGTGTTCCAAAAGAGTTTAACACTGAACTTCTCAGACTGATTACCTACATCAGAATAATTGAAAAATTATACTGCACCTCATAAAATGAATGAAATTTCTCCAAATTTGAAATTCCATGAATTAATAGGAGCTCTATCACTCTTTAAGATTATCAAAATTATCAATTCTAATAGAAAATCTTCAAGGAAATCTAATGGAATTATTAAGACCTTTGTAATTTAATTTATTATTGATAGATTTGTGAAGTATCCTAAAAACCTGGTTGAACGTATATTGCTAGTGACTTCATTGTAACTGACCAAGTGGTGTCCAAAAAGTACAGATTGCTGAGGGCTGAACTGCATTTTCAATTACTGTATCTCAAACAATAGAGCTCCACGACGCTATTTTGTAATCAAAGCTAAATAGCTGGGGGTTGAACTACATAAAGTGAATAATCTGAATAATACACACAAAACATATGCCCCCTCAGAACAAGTTATGCTCAAAAAATTCTGATTGCTGTGGTTTGAACTGTATAAAGTTAATCTGTACTATAATTTGTCTTTGAGAAAGAGTGCTTCACAATGATATTTTGAACACAATCTAAACAGATAGCATTAAAATAATACTTTTGAGGCCGTTGAGGGATAGGATTTAACCATCAAAGTGAAGTCCGTATTATTCAATATGAATAATAGATGGCTCTAGAACGGTATTTTGTACTGTAAAATTTCAAAATTTTTCCGGTGGACCCCCGGACCCCTCTTGCTTTTAGGGGTGATCTCCCATCCCCCCCCCCCCGAAATTGAATCCTGGCTACGCCACTGGGTAAGACCCCCTCAGATCCTCCTGCCTGGTACCCCCATTGATTAAGGTCTGCGCACGCCTATGATATCACGTTTGATTGGAAAGTAGAGAGTTAGAATAAATAATGATGCTTGAAATAAAGTTACTTGATCACTGTTTCCTATTCTACTGCATTTTTTCGGTTGTTGATAATTCTCTTGTAAGGAATTCCATTTGCGATTCATCATAGAATGAAATTCAATTATGTCTGTCTTAATTGTCTCAATGGAAGAATTTCATATTCAACCTACAGTAATCAGATAACAAATTGTTCTCAATGGCTGGAGCTTGTCCCAGTTACTGGTGTATCTCACCGGCGGCACGTGCCCAAGAAACAGGTGAAGTGCTGTACAATAAAAGATACGGGCACTTCACCTGTTTCGTGGGTACAAGCCGCCAGTTGTGTATCTAGGTTTGCAGTATACATTCTGCAGAGGGACTCTAATTCTATTGATGAATATGAATACTGTTTCAGAGAAATAGTACGTGATTACATGCAAGCTTCATGTTTAAAGTTATTAAATCGATAAATCGATTTAACGATGTAATTTCTTAATTATGACACGCTATTGTTGCTATATGAACAGCTTGCCTAAGCCAATAGCAGTCGTTTACTTTGATTGGTCACTAAGCCACCAATCTCAGCTGCTCTAACATTTTTTCTCAGCAATGGATTGATAATGGCTTCAGTCATTTGTTTTTATTGATAGGTTGGTTATTGATGGAACAACTATATATTTAGATACAAATATATATCAATATCGATATTAACAATCTGAGTCAATATCGATATCGATATTAACAATTAGAAAATTCATTTAAGATAAGAAAATGCTTAGAGTTATTGTTATGAATACAAATAATGAGCTTTTTATTTCATTCAAAATTATTTTTATCATAGCTTCCTTTAATAGTAGGGCATGACCTAAAAATTGGCAACTATGTGGAGTAGGAAATTGGGTCCATTTAAAAGCATTGAAGTTATTTTCCAATCAGCTGTTCTAATAGATGCGTTTCTTGTGTGCATTCTCACATTTGACTTGTTACAAATCATAAGCCATTTTAATAAATAACAGTCTATTCTTAATCTTTCTTGCTGATCTCTATCACAACCTATTACAAAAAACACAACAGGAATTCTATACAAAGAGTTTAATGAACGTTTTTCATGGAAATTGTGTTCAAAGAGAGAAAAACCAAGTCAACATGCATGATTTGTATCTGTACTTAATGCTTTCATATGGAAAGACTGTGACTACGGTGCGACGTTGCCATATTATTAGGGCAGGGCCTTCTATTGAAGGAAGCTATGTTTTTATTCCTAGAATGTATGAATTTTTTACTACATATATCGGTCTCAGATACCTCATCTTTCTAGTAATTTTAAGAAATTCTTCTTTCAGTCTGTGTGAATTTTTATCAATACATTATATCAATACTAAAAGTCTACATCCGGAATTCTTATATTGATTAGAGTATTTCAAAAAATCTACAACCTCGAAGTTTTCTACTCAATAGTTGACAGAAAGTGGGGACTAGATTCAAGACGACGATTTTGCATTTCTCTTTATGTTTGTTTGTTTGTTCCGCATTTACGACAAAACGCGGCAATAGATTCTGATGAAATTTGACAGGTATGTTCCTCTTGAAATTGCGTGTCGATGTATATGTAAGGTTTCTTTCGATATTGCATTTCAAGGATAATAATAAAGGAAAAGGAATTACCTCCATACTGAAATATTAGTCGAGTTAATTATTAATTGTATGCAATGACGCATGCAATTAATCATACTTAACATAACTAAGTATTCCCTTTATGTACATAAATGCCCCATCCATGGGTGACTTCGTGAGGTCTACTGTTCACAGAACTACTGGTTAACACTACATTTTGAAGCTATGCATATAGCCTTATGATCCATGTTGAAGCACGAATAGATGAGCGGTGATAAGACAAGAAAGTGTAATGTTTGCACTGATACTGTGAATAGCCATTATCTACAAGCAAACAATCTGGCAAAATCACCCCAGCTTATTCCTGGGATTTTAGAGCTGCTACGGTCCTTTGCATCACAACAAAGTTGAGAACCATTTTAGTAGAGCAGCTCCATCGAATTTTCCTATCTTAGTTTTTCAAGGATTAAACCATTTTAGTAGAGCAGCTCCATCGAATTTTCCTATCTTAGTTTTTCAAGGATTAAACTTGATTAGTTTTTTCTATTGAAGTTATTACTCATAGGTTTTTTGTGAAGGTGATATTGTGTTAGTTATTCATACTAAATGAAATGTTAAACCACTGATTCATTGGAAAATTGAGATACCGGTTTCTGTTGTTTCACCATTATCAATCACTAGTAAACTTTAACTTACAGAGCAGCAGCTATTCATACTAATGGTGGAGCACTGCATGCTATTGGTAGACGCTTGAACCAATAACAGTGAACTGCTGCCATTGGCCTAACGACAAGCTCCTCCCCGATTAGCGGTTCATTCAAACATCACAAAGTTGCGATTCAAACACGAAACACAATAAGTTTTCTATAAATACTTACAATAACCTACGAAATAAATGGATAGATGTTACAGAAGAACGAGTAAAACAACGGGATAAGCCAATACGGTACCGTGATATTATAAGACTAATAAATTATGATAGAACTATATTTGTGGTGTTTTACTGGGTGAAATAAATCTGGTCGTTCAAACTAAACTTTGTTAATTATCTTTTGTTATCCTAGTTATTTCAAATTTGTTTGTTGCTTAAACATCAAACATTTAAACTTATAATTGAAAAATCGATTCGAATCAAATGTTCTTCTATAAAAACCTTTCAATAGGCTATAGTAGGGCTCTATAAATACTTTAGTCTTTAAATACTTATATCGTCTATTTAAAGTCTTAATAGTTCCTTCAGGCTATAAGAATATTGTACAATTTTTCGATAAATTGTGATACCTACATCTGAGAAGACTGTTGTTATTAGACTGTCAATATGTGAGCAGTGAAGCAAAGCTTCTGATGTAAAATGTAGAACAGAATGTAAGTAAATGAACAGGATGATGATTTATTGGATAAAAGTGTAAAACAGATAATGTGAATAAACAGAATTTATTATCCACTAACGACTTCTCGATTATTATGATTCATTAATAAGAAATTATCAATGAAACATCTCCAAGTATACATGTTCATTTTGAGACCGGTATTACACGATAATATTTTCTATTACATGGTAAATCATTTATGAAAGTATGATATCGTATTTCTATCTCTTTCTATATTATGATCATATATGATTGGATAATTGTATCATTCATGATCCAATCGAAAAAATATTATTGTGTAATAACAGCCCAAAACAAATCTAATCAGCCATCAATAGAAAATATTATCTTGTGATACCAGCTCAAAACAAACCTAATTATCTATCAGCCTTCATATCAAACCAACCATCTGCATATTCTGTATCAAGAACTGCGAACAAATATCCTTATCGTGCAAGCTAAAACAACCCATTCCAACACATGTTGCCTGGCATATTATTTAGGGGTTGTCGCTTACCAGCTACCACCACTAAGCGCTAGTGAAGATAGCGGCTTATCCAACAAACAGGCTGGCATATAATGTCGGGCTGGCATGGAGAGCGCATCTAATGTTGCGATCACAACACGAGATGGGCCCTTGACAAACACATTGGTGGTGTCTTGTGTCACACGCTTTGTAGAATAACATGGGGAGGTACTGGCGGCTCATACACATGAAACAGATGAAGTGCTGTACAGTAAAAGATACGAGCACTTCACCTTTTTCGTGGGCACGATCCGCCAGTGATTGGAGGTGACAAACAGAATAACAGAACAAGGTTAGGCCAGGTTAGGTTAAGGTTGGGTAAGGTTTGGTTAGGTTAGATTAGTTTAATGCCTCCCAATTCCGATACGAACAGTGTCAGGTGCAAGCAACTGACTCAAACGACAAATTGTTTTGTTTGATAACGGGAAACTGTTCTTGATTATTATCAGAAGCACTTCAATGCATTGATTTGTGCTAGGAGTTTGGTGGGAATGGCGTTGGCTGTATATAATTTCTTATAGGCCTTCCAATGCATGAATGAATAGTTTTTTCTCAATAATTGAAGTTTATTGCTATAATATAAATTCATCTATCAGTAATATAATTTTTAAATAATATTTACTAGAATTCATAGTGCACTATGATTGCTTTAATAGCCTATATAGTATAAATAAATAAATAAATAAATAAATAAATAAATAAATAAATAAATAAATGAATAAATAAATAAATAAATAAATAAATAATAAATTTATAAATAAATGAATAAAACAAACAAAAATGAACAAAATTGAACTGAATGAACTGAATATGAGTATGAACTCATATGAATATGAACTGAACTGAGTATGAACTGAATATTTGGTTCACTTTTCTAATAAGGCACTTGAGCATTCAAAAATGATTATTCTAATCAATTATCGAAGCTGATTTATTTCAAAAGTATTGGTAATGAATTATAAATGCTTAATTGATTATGAATGCTTCAATCATTCAAAAAAGTTAAAAGCATAACATTCATAATCACTGAACTTCACACTAACGTTGTACTGACGATAACCAAAAATAAGGAAAAAATTTGGGAAAAGAAATTTCACATCACCAAAAGTAATTTCATATCACCAAAGAACGACGATTAATACTATAGTTCATTCACGATGGCTTGAGACGAGATAAACAAAAGCTCTGCATGTGTTTGTGTGCGACTGGAGTGGCTTTGTTTTAGCCACGACATAAACAAGTCACAGCAATGCATAAATCCCGAATTTTGTTGTAGGCAATTCAGAATAAGTATTTTCAAGTAATCATTTTATAGATGCACATTGGGAAATTGCTTGATTCGGTTGTCTCTCGACTGCATGAACCTAAATCAAACAAACAGTTATAGTAAAAGTTTTTGTGTCAATGCTTTGGTTACAGTCCCGACAACAAGATTCGGGATTTCGGCATTGCTCATTCATGTCGTGGCTAAAACGAAGTCACTCCAGTCGCACACACACACATGCAGAGCTTTTGTTTATCTCGTCTCAAGCCATCGTGAATGGACTATAGTAGTTCTGTGAACAGTAGACCTCACGAAGTCACTCATGGAAGAACTCATAAAGGGAATACTTAGTTATGTTGAGTCTCATTAATTGCATGCGTCATTGCATACAATCTATATCTATATAAGCGAAATGGCACTGACTGACTGATTCATTACCAGAACTAAAAATCCACTGAACCGAATGCGTTCAAATTTGGCAGGCATGTTCAGTTGGACGTTTAGACGCGAGCTAAGAACGGATTTTGAAACCTTTTCAGGGATACGCTAAATATTTGAGATTTTCTATAGTTTTTCGGCGTTTTCTCAATTTTTCGAGAACCAATCGGTGAACAAATTGGCAGAAAATGTTGAAATTTGGTGATCAGGTCTAGATTAGGTCAATAAATGCTGTGTTCAATAAATTTCGAACCCCTTCTGAACGGAATTTGCAGGCGAGCGAAACGAGCCTGTTTGTCTCAGCTGACACTGGCAGAGGTTTTGCAGGCGTGCGAAGCGAGCCTGTTTGACTCACTCACATTGCCGTTACTGGCGGGGTCCAGGGCGGGAAGGCGAGCGAAGCGAGCCTGCCGTCTAGTCAATAATAAACTCGACAGCTGGTTAAGCATGAATAGTTCTATAGTCTGATTTCTCCTATGTTCAGAAGTATAATGTATATAGTAATATTTTAGTATGGAGGTAATTCCTTCCCTTTCATATTATCCTTAAAATGCAATATTTCAAGAAACCTTACATATTCATCGACGCGCAATTTCAAGAGGAACATTCCTGTCAAATTTCATCCAAATCTATTGCCGCGTTTTGTCTTAGATGCGGAACAAACAAACATAAAGAGAAATGCAAAATCGTCGTCTTGAATCTAGACATTCCAGATAACATGCATCAATTGTATATATTATTACATTCCATACTATATAGCATTTTTAAGTTTTCCTATGAAACAGCATTTGTAAAAATGTTTTCCTATTTTACCTTATTCCTATTGGATGTAAGATTCACTCAACCTGTTCAAAATGTTGTTACCATAGGAATGGCATGTTTATCAAGCCATGTTATTTTATAGTACCCAGAACAAGTAAACAACACCTCAAACTTGACAGGACACATACATTTACATACAAAATGAACAAAATACCAACACTGTAGGAAATTCCAACAAACTCTAAAAATGTGAGGAAAAAATATGATCCAGGAGTAATTGAGTGAAATGATGATATTCCATCGGGAATTTATAGAAGAAAAACTGTAAGTAAAATTACTCAAAAGGTTAGGAAGAAACAAGAGGTTAATAAACCTATTTCATATCGATCTCAACCTAATAAACAAGAACATTCTTATTTATAATGATTTAAAGTGTCAGTGATGTGCAGCCACTATTCATGTTCATGATAATATTTAGAACGATCTTCAATATTGTTAGTGTTACATTTAAACAAAAGGAAGAGTCCCAAAGAGTGCTTTTTATTAATTGAAGTTTAGAGAACGAACATCTATCTACCACAGTTGAGCAGGAATGTAATCTATTGATAAGAACAATCGTTTATTATAATTATTATTATCTATATATCTTGAGTTCAAAGAGAGCAAACCCAAACAAATTTCAAAGTAGATAGAATGAATGAGTTTTGTTCTTCAACAATATTCTATTGAATTATTTTTTCAAAAGCACTGAAAACATGAAAATGATTCCGTTGAGAATGGGAATGGAAACATTGCGCTAAAGAAGATTTAAACAAAACTTGGATGCCTCGTTAATCAATATCACTCAATGTGAATAGATAATTGATTTCAACCTTATCAAACCCTGAAAACTACTTATAACTCTGGTTGTGGAACAAAAATACAAAGGACAACTACTTTCCAGGTTCTAAAACAATTATTTCAAGGACAACTCTATTACTGGTTCTGGGACAACTATTCAACGATCGACACTTCTTTAGTTAGTATATATATTTCATTTTGAAGAGATTATTCGAATAAGATAATAATTCTTCTATTTTGGAGTTACTTCACAAGAAAAAACTCTGGTTTTGGAACAATTTTATCAAAGAAATACTATTTTCCTGGTTCTGGGGAAACTATCCAACAAATAAACTATAGTAATTAATCAAGTGAAATCATGAATAAAACCATTGAAAAATAAATTCGTATATTCTAGAGTAATTGCTCGAATAAAAACTGCACAAATATGCTGTCTATGAAGCCAACCACACCAAAGGAAGAGAACTCGTCGGCCGAGAATTGGCAAAATGTCGCTGAAGACACCAGCAAAGCACTGAGTCTGGGCATAACACTAGGAACCGCTGCCAGTTCTATTATTGGTGGTGGTTTACCTATCATAGTCGGAACCGCAATTGGAGCCGGGGTTAGTATGTTAGCGGCCGTTTACGACTTAACCCGAGATTATCCCGGTTTAAGCGAGGAAGAGATGGCTTGTGTCGAGGCACTGGACGCCATTCGAGACCGTTTGAAAAACAAAAGAAAACCGTTGCGCAGTTGTAAAGATTGTCACGAGTTACCGAGAGTTGGACACGATTTGGACGCTTGTGTGAAAATTCGTGAGCGATTATCACGTGAAGAGGAACCCGTGAAACCGTGTCACCCGGAGGACACTCGTGATGAAACTACTGAGGAGGATCTGAATTCCTCAGTTGAACGAAAAACACAACAGCTACATCCCGAACTGGCCAAGAGATTCAATGAGTTCAAACAGTATCAGCGTCCATCGCATCTAAAGCAGTTCACTAGTAAACCAACACCATCGTTCTGGGATAATTATGTAGTAGAAAGGGGGAGAAGAATGCAAAGCCCGTACCGTTGAAACGGTTCACCACACCGTCGTATAGGAAGAATGATGAAAACTAGATGATAAAAATTTAGTTTTTCAGTACTCCTGTTTTACAAGAACTATTTTTCAAGAACTCTGATGGTAAAAAAATTGAGAATTTAAAACCGATATTACGTTCAAAGACATTCTTGTGAGACTTCATCGTATCAAAGACAATCTACTATGAAACATTATTGTCTTTAATAATTATACTATTAAAAATTCATATAGACTCAATTCTATCATGGAATCCGATGTTTTTCATAATAATATTATGATAATAATAAATAAAAATTTATTATTAATTTATTCAATAATAAAATTTATTTTGATTTATTATTAAAATAATATTATTTATTCAATAACCAGATTGAAATACAATAGGATTGAAACACAGACTAAGTCCAAAACGTCTCTTTTTCCCAATTTTGTTGAAATACTCAAAATAGAGGTTATGTCCACACTGAAAACTTGAATTTTACACAAATTTGAACTTCACATAGTATGTCTCTTATTGAAATGAAATTATTGTACCACTTTTCAGATACAATAATAGAATTCCCGAGGATTGGATATATTTGATTTGATGAATTTTACTATTATTTATAATACTTCATAAAATACTTAATAATCCTTTTTTCAAAGTATAGATCCAATTCCATCATGTTGTTGAACAATTTTCTTACTTCACTAATCACAATATTATAGCCTATTATTGAATCACTTTTCACATTAAAATAAATAATTTACTCTTTACTGCGAGTAAATAATAATTTTTCACATTAAAATAATTTCCAATTTGAGTTGGGTTAATATGCATTGAATACTTGAATTCTTCAATGAGTTTCGCCAAAGTTATATGGAATAGATATAGTTTTCATGAGTTCTAGAGAACCCGGAACTAACGCCTAGGAACTAGAACAGAACTATCCAAATTGTTGAAGATCTGACTCTCACTCTATTCTCGTTCATATTTTTGATAAAAATATATATATACTAGCCGGCAGGCTCGCTTCGCTCGCCTTCTCCGCCTAGCCAAGAGGCTCCGCCCCCAGGAGCCCGACAGTATCAGCAGTGTCAGTAAGTCTAACAGGCTCGCCTGCATGACCTCTGTCAGTGTTAGCTGATATAAACAGGCTCGCTTTGCTCGCCTGCAAATTCCGTTCAGAAGGGATTCAAAACTTATTGAACACAGAATTTCTAGACCTAATCTGGACCTGTTCACCAAATTTCGACATTTTCTACCAATTTATTCTCGAAAAATCCCAGAAAAACTCTGAAAATTCCGTAAAATAGTAAAACGCTGATATTGAGCGTAACCTTGGGAACTATATCGGACATAGTTTGAAACTTGATTCAATATCTTCCAAATTAGTTTATCTATTATCTCGCTGAACCGTTGAAATTACAGTAAGGATTGGTCGTATCAAGGCGGAAGTTATGCAACCCGCAATACATCTACAATATTAAAAAAACTGATTACTGGCGTAATCTCGAACGGAATTCAAAAATATCTCAACACAACATTTCTAGACCTTATCTAGGCCTACATACCAAATATCAACATTTTCTACCGATTGGTTCTCGAAAAAATGAAGAAAACGCCGAAAAACTATAGAAAAACTTAAATATTTAGCATATCCTCGAAAAGTTCCTAAAATCCGTTCTTAGCGCTCGTCTAAACGTCCAACTGAACATGCCTGCCAATTTTGAACGCATTCGGTTCAGTGGATTTTTAGCTCTGGTGATGAATCAGTCAGTCAGTGCCATTTCGCTTTTATAGATATAGATTTTTTAAATTAATCTTCTTCTTTTTTGCTTCTTCTTCTACTTCTTCATTCCTCCTTTTTTTCCTCCTTTTTTTCACTCTCTTCTTTTACTTTTTCTCAGGCTACTGCTTCATCTCCTCTATTATTCATTCTCTTTCATATCTTTCTTCAACTTCCATCTTCCTACTTCTTCTTCTTCTTCATCTTCCATCTTTCTTCTTCTACTTCATCTTCCATCTTTCTTCTTCTTCTTCATCTCCCATCTTTCTTCTTCTTCATCTTCCATCTTTCTTCTTCTACTTCATCTTCCATCTTTCTTCTTCTTCTTCATCTCCCATCTTTCTTCTTCTTCTTCTTCTTCTTCTTCTTCTTCTTCTTCTTCTTCTTCTTCTTCTTCTTCTTCTTCTTCTTCTTCTTCTTCTTCTTCTTCTTCTTCTTCTTCTTCTTCTTCTTCTTCTTCTTCTTCTTCTTCTTCTTCTTCTTCTTCTTCTTCTTCTTCTTCTTCTTCTTCTTCTTCTTCTTCTTCTTCTTCTTCTTCTTCTTCTTCTTCATCCAACCCATTTGTGCCAGCGTTGGGTGAATCAGAAAAATATTGATAAATAGTTTTAACATGTGAAACGGCAACGCTTGACAATCAATGGTACACATCGCCTCACTGAGTCCCAATTTGTGTGTGAGAGAAGAATGTTCAAAGAACAAGAAGTAGATGAAAAAGGGAGCGGTATTACGAAAGTAGTGGGTGCAAGAGAAGAAGGGGTGAAGGAGGAAGTCGTCAAGCGTCAGCCGGATGCTTTATTGCTTTCTTATTGGTGGATGAGTGACGTATCTGGAGCCAATCATCGGATTGCTCTGTGAATGATTGATGATTGCGACATTGCGACGACGGCGACACAAATCGCTCCCAGAAGATTCGACTTCGAATTCGAAATTTGAAGCTGGATCCGTTCATTCCTTCTCATTCCGAAAATATATCAATGAAAAGATTGGCATTTGGGATAATTACATACACGGAAAGTCGGTGATTCCTTTTTATGCAGGACAAACTATACTATGTCTAAGCAAGGTGGTAGAATGACTCAAGCTCGGTCAATATTGGTTCAAAAATTATCAATTTGTTTCCAAATTGTAGGAAACAAATTGATCTACTATTGAAACCACATATATAATTCTTGAATGAATATTGGTGGAGTCATTTTCCCATCTTGTCAGAAGCTTTTCTTTGCTTGTACAGACTATATCAATGTATGTTGATCTATAAAAAATCTAAATTACAAATGATTTGTACAATCACAAATTGTAAGTTATATTTTTCGGACACAAAATGTCTCGTTCACCCAAGAGGCATTCTTGAGTCTCACTAACATTAGAATGCGCTCAAATCCACTGGCGGCTCGTACCCACGAAACAGGTAAAGTGCCCGTATCTTTTACTGTACAGCACTTCACCAGTTCCGTGCACACTCTATACTATATTAGCATTATATCCTATCGTGATCTGTTATCATGAATAAAATTATTGGATTATTCACAATTCGATGATTCAATATTCAATTTATTAGAGTAATAAAGGTTAGAAAAAGGTTGTTCAGGTTCTAAAAATGCTTGTGCCCACGTAACAGGTGAAGTGCTGTACGGTAAAAGATACGGGAACTTCACTTGTTTCGTGAGTACGAGCCGCCAGTGTATGTAATACCATAGACTAACTATACAAGTATATAGACTGAATAGAATAGTATATCTACGATAATACTAGGAAAAGTCGGAGATATCAAACAAATATGCATTGAGGAAAAGGTGCCCGGATTCTTGAATCAACTGAATATTACTAGAGTTATAATTGAAAACTACTCAAATAACGCTCCGGAATGTGATTCTCATCCAATAAAATGTTATTTTTACGTGAATTGGGTGCTGAAAGGATAATGAGTTCATTATTAGGTCTTCTTGTTCAAGTTTGTTTTTAGTTGACTCTTGTTCTGGAGAGCTTTGCACGTGGAGAGGTTATGAGAAGAGGGTGAAAGAGAAGAGAAGATGGAGAGGAAATGAGAGAGAGAGAGAGAGAGAGTGGGTGAGAGAGGGAAGAGGAGTAAATAAACAGGAAAGAGTTGTAACAGGAAAGAAGTGGACGGGTTTGCGATGTTCGTATATCCTGTGTTGAGCTGTTGAAGTAAAGACTGTCCAAGCAAAGAAGACATTCTGGCAAGATGTGGAAATGACTCCAGCTCAATCAATATCAGTTTAAAAACTATAAATTTTTTCTCAAATTGAAGGAAACATTCTGATCTACAACTTGAGACAAAATTTATAATTTTTGAATCAATATCAACCGAGTTAAAGTCGTTTTCCTATCTTGCTAGAATGTCTTCTTTGCTTGGGTAGACTATATATCTATATGGAGGCACACAACATGAAGGATTTAGCCGGCTGCAGACAATGGGAGTTGGTCAATAATACGGACGCAAAAGGAAGCTGCTGCCCTTTCGCCTGAGATGTTGGCCCACTTGAGGGTTTCTTCATAATCCCACCTACCCTTTTATCGCCCTTTTTATTTTTTCTACCTTTTTCTTCCGTACTTCTCTTACGTTTTGAATTATTAGAGCTTGTTCTTCTCCTCTTCTTTTTTCTACTTCTCTTATTCTATTATTTTTTATCACTATTCGCCCCTCTTATTTCTTTTCTGTCTTTTTTCCCACTTTTCTCAGGTCATGAATTGCTCTTCAACTTCTTCTTCTTGTTCTTCTTCTTCTCCTTCTTCTTATTTTTCTCTTCCTTCTTCTTCTTCTTCTTCTTCTTCTTCTTTTCTTCTTCTCCTTCTTCTTCCCTTCTTCTTTTTCTCCTTCTTATTCTTTTCTTCTTCTTCCTCTTCCACTTCTTCCTCCTCTTCTTCTTCTTTCTTCTTCTTCTTCTTCTTCTTCTTCTTCTTCTTCTTTCTTCTCTTTTCTTCTTCTTCTTCTTCTTTTTCTTCTCCTTCTTCTTCTTCTTCTTCTTCTTCTTCTTCTTCTTCTTCTTCTTCTTCTTCTTCCTTCCTTTTTCTTCTTCTTCTTTTCTTCTTCTTCTTCTCCATTTCTTCTCTCTTTTCCCTTTCTCCTCCTCCTCCTCCTTCTTCTTCTTTTTCCTCTTCTCCTACTTCTCCATCTTCCTCTTCTTCTCCCTCTTCTCTCTTCCTCCTCCTCCTCCTCCTCCTCCACCTTCTTCTTCTTCTTCTCTCTTCTTCTTCTTCTTCTTCTTCTTCTTTGTCCTCATTCTTCTTGTCTCTCTCTCCTCTTGATTGACGATTAAAGATGCAGCGATCAACGTTGTAATGGGAAAGAAAGTGAGCATATGTGTAAGGTAGAAAATTATCTGAAAAATGGAAAAAGAGTGGAAAATGAAAATAGAATGAAGGTTTCCCGTGTTACTTTGTTCTTCAGAATGGTCTGGCAAACGGTGAATTAGTTTACTTTACTCTAGTTTTTCTTTATTTCTCCTTCTAAGACGTGTTACCCTAAACTAGTTATAAACTCCCATTCCCATTTATACTATATATCTCCTTTTTCCCGATATTATCCGCTTGTTCAGATTTTTCCTCTTTTCATTTTTCTTCGTCTCTATTTCTTATTCATCTCCGCTCTCTCTTCATGTCCTTCATCTTACTCTCCCTTTTTTACCTTTCTCACTCTCCACGTCCTTTTTCATTTTCACCCTCCTTTCTTATTTTGTTCTTCTTCTCCTTTTTTCTACCAGCACATTTATTTTCAATTTTCTATTCATTTTAGAACCGATTACTTCTCTATAAATAAGTTTATTTTTTATGAAGATTTTAGAAAAATGTTTTTAACTCATTCATATTGCAATGTAAAATGTAAGCTGAATTTTGTTATCTATTTGTGGAAAGTAGACAATCTAATAATCTGATCTAATTGATTTCCTTTTACCTTTGAATTATAAAATTTTGAAAAATAGACCTACAGTTATACAACTAATGTAACTCGTATTTATTTGAAAATGTGTAACTCTTGCAACCCCTAGATCCATTGTAAATTGCACTATAGTCCATTCACGAAGGCTTGAGACGAGATAAACAAAAGCTCTGCATGTGTGAGTGTGCGACTGGAGTGGCTTCGTTTTAGCCACGACATAAAAAATTCACACCAATGCCAAAATCCCGAATTTTGTTATAGGCAATTCAGAATAAGTACCTTTAAGTAATCTTTTTTATAGATACACATTGGGAAATTGCTTTTTTCGGTTGTCTCTCGACTGCATGAACCTAAATTGAACAAACAATTATAATAAAAGTTTTTGTGTCAATGCTTTGGTTACAGTCCCGACAACAAAATTTAGGATTTTGGCATTGCTGTGACTTCTTCATGTCGTGGCTAAAACGGAGCCACTCCAGTCGCACAAATACACATGCAGAGCTTTTGTTTATCTCGTCTCAAGCCATCGTGAATGTACTATAGATTCTAGAAACTTATTCAATTATTTTTTATTTGACGTCTGTGTGTGGAGCGTTTTTTTTAAATTTACTTATTTTTCAACATTTACTACTCAAATTTGCTTCCTACAAGGCCTATAAACATGATCTTCAATCTTTTTTCCCCTGTACTTGATTGCTTTCTGGTTGTAATGACGAAAAATAAGATTTACAAATTTATTAGACGAATATGAAGAGCATAAAATCATTGATATCATGATAACTGTTGGGGTGTATGCACTTCAAAAGTACTCTTTTCAAGTACTGTAACTTACTGCTTCTGAACTGAAGAACTCATTAAAATGCGCTGTGGTTTGCGGAATGCTCTTGAATTAATTGGATTTGTTATTCAAACATGGATTGGATGGTTATTCAACATCCGTTTCGATACTTATTATTGGAATTCTCTTCCTGTAAATACTTTGAACTTAGAAAATTTCATCATACAAATGGATAACTATTTATCACTTTAATTAAATACCAAAGTGATAATCACTGTACTGATAGAAGTATATCACTTTCAATTTTCGAAATGAATAATGTCATGTATGTAAGAATAAAATATGTATATAAATATATCCTATGTGAAAAATAATATGTAAAGATCGGAATGAATATGTGCCACTGCTCTTTATTGAAGTCTTTCCAAATGTTTGAAGTGAAAATGAAATTCAACTGGAAATGAGATAAATTACCAATAATAAATTGAATTACTCCATTTACATCATTCGCCTTTGAGTGCATATTCATGTTTCAAATTAGTCATATTGGATGACAAAGTAATTCTACAGTAGATGGAATTTGCAATATTCGGGGTTCAGGGGCTGCGTGTTTTCCATTATAATTTGTATTATTTATTCTTAATAATTTCATTGATAACTTTTACACTGTGATGGCACAATTCAATTCTCCATTTCCCGTATAGAACTGGCTTGATTATGATAATAAATTATTGTAATCAATATTGAAAAAGGATAATTGAAAAGAACCGGGAAAAGAGGAGAAAATAGAACAAGAGAGACAGAAGATGAAAATGAAAGAAGAGAAAGAAGTACAGTATCTTCATTTCTCGTATAAAACTGGGTAGATGATAATGATTTCAATATAATTGTGAATAGAGAGAATAAAAAAATCAGGATAAGGAGAAGAAGAATAAGAGAAAGAAGAAGAAGAAGAAGAATAAGAAAAAGAAGAAGAAGAATAAGAAAAAGAAGAAGAAGAAGAAGAAGAAGAAGAAGAAGAAGAAGAAGAAGAAGAAATAGAAGAAGAGAAAGAACAGGAAGAAGATGAAGAAAAAAGAACAGAAAGAAGAAAAAAAATAAAAATAAAAAGTGAAGGCAAATGGAAATTAAAATTGAAAGAAAAAATAGAAAGAAAGAGAAAAGGGGGAGAAAGAAAAAGAGAAAGGAAAAGGAAAAGAAAAATAAAAAAATTAAAAGAGAATGGAAAAGGAAAAGGGGAAAGAAAAGGAAAAGGAAAAGGAGAAGAAAAGGAAAAGGAAAAGGAAGAAAGAAAATGGAGAGGAAATGGAAGAAGAAGAAGAAAAAGAAAAAGAAGAAGAAGGAATAGAAGAAGAAGTATAGAAGAACAGAAACAAGTATAATAAGGAAAAAGTAGACTTGAATGAGGTGGGAAAAATGGAGAAGTAGATGAGGAGATAGAAATTTTGGATAGATAAGGAGGAGATTGCTAATAGATGAGAGAGAATGGAGAGAGAGAATAATAAGTATTATTGTAAAGCAGGAAAAAACCAAACAAAATCGAATCTTTGGCTGCAGTGTTAGATTCTCTATGGTGGCAAAGTCTGTCCAAGCAAAGAAGACCCTCTGGTAGGATGGGAAAATGACTCCAGCTTTGTTAATATTTGTCCAAGAATCATAAATGTGGTCTCAATAGAGGAACAAATTCTTTTTACAATTTGAAATAAAATTGACAATTTTTGAACCAATATTGACCGTGCTTGAGTCATTTTATCATCTTGCCAGAGGGTCTTCTTTGCTTTGACAGACTATATCCGCTTGTCTTCTTGAATTGACACATACAAATACAAGGGAAATGTGATTGTACACTATTTTATAATCTGGTTGACCAAAGAAGACATCCGTACAAGATTGAAAAATACCTCCAGCTCGGTCAATATCGGTTCAAAAATTATGAATTTAGTCTTAAATTCCAGGAAACATTTATATCCACAATTTGAGAACAAATTTATTATTTTTGAACGGAAATTGACCGAGCTAGAGTCATTTTCCCATCTCGCCAGGATGTCTTCTTCGCTCCAGTTGTAACGATTTGCGGAAACCAAGAACAACAGTTTGCGTAAATAGATGGGATTTTTTGTTGTTCTGGTGGGGGTCTCACTTGAAAAAGGGTGGCTTGGAAGGGTTGTAGAAGGTGGTGGGGGGGGCGCATTGCAAGCACATGTTCGTCGCACAAAAGAAAATACCCCCAATTCCTAACACCCCCCCCCCCCCGACATCACCAAACCAATGATTACACCCGGAAAACACGTTTTTATCTTTGTCTATCAACACTCTTTCCCTCTGTTTTTGAGGGGTTGAGTGTACAATTCCATCCCACTTGAGGGGTTTCCACCCCCACCACTAGCATACAAAGCCAGCTGACATGTAACAGGCTACAATCAGTGTTGTATATACAGTTATATGATACATGCACGAATATCCCACGACCCATATAGCTAGCCACCAAATTCGCGCAGACTGTGAGTATAGCTATGCCTTAACAAATACCTGTAACTGGGGACTACTTTGGGACAGGTTTACTAGTTTTCAAAGATAATGTGAGAAACGAATCATCCAATCTCATATACAGGGTGTTTCAGGAGGAATGTGCAATACTTCACAGGCTGATTGACAAAACATAGGACAAGTGAAAATTTGTGTTCAGTAGCGATTTAGCGATTTTTGATCGCTATTTCTGAGATTTGGGAAGATTTACACAATCGCCGCCATTTAACTTTTTCTTCAGAATCCGACTTTCTTCAACTTCCATTAATTAATAAAAAATACAATTTTATGATTCCTTATCCAGTTATAACCCTTATTGTCGAAAAATTGCGTTTTCTAGCATATTTTCTCCAATTATCTCAATAACCGTTGAAGTTACAAACTTGGAACTGGTTTCATTGAATTCCTCAGCTAATTTTTCATTAGAATTTATCATTTTAGAACCTCACTGAAGCCTCTAAAAAATTAGAAAAATTAATATATTTTGAAAAACCTCAATTTTCCGCCATTGTTATCTCGGTAACAAAGCGTTTTTGAGGTTGGTCCCATTGAACTTATTTGTCAACTTGGTGTAAGGAATCAGCCTGAGAAGTATTGCACATTCCTTCTGAAACACCCTGTATAATAGATCAATAATCGAATTATTACAATACCCTTTGAAATAAGTCTATTTGCCTCTCAAAATATTTTAAATGGTACTGTAATTAATTATCAGGCTAATCTATTATGAATAAACGTAGTAATCATCTCTTATAAATCATGCCATAGATAACCTAGCTTATTTCAAAATAGTTGATACTATAACTTTGCGAAACTGTTGAATCGATTTGCTCCAGATAATCTGAGGAAATAGATAATGGATGACGTCAAAGTTGCCCCAGACTCACGATATCTTGTTAGTAGTTATACGCTTCAATCAGCCAGCTAATTCAATTCATCAGCAATTCCTTCAGTTTGCTGTTTACCAACTCTAGTCAGTCCAAGCAAAGAAGACGTTCTGGCAAGATGGGGTAATAACTCTAGTTTGGTCAATATTGGTTCAAAAGTTATTAACTTAGTCTTAAAATTGTAGAGCAGAATGTTTTCTACAATTTTCAAAAAAAATTGATAAGTTTTTAAACAATATTGACCGAGCTGGAGTTATTTTCTCATGTTGTCAGAATGTCTTCTTTGCTTGGACTGACTATATCTTGTGCAAAGCTACAGCTTTCCAACTCGATCTGCAGCGACCTGTTGATAAGCAAAGTGTATAAGCTTATTCCAATAATTATGTTGGTTATTTATTGAACGAGATTGATAGATAGTTTGATACTATGAATGAATATCAATAATAGATGAATTTCTTCATTTTTTTATTTATTTGTATTTTCACTATATTATTATTTTTTCAGGCTATGTATTATTTGCTTTTCCATTGTATAATTGAAATGTATTGTTTTGTACTCTTTTTTTTCTGCGAAGAAATAAAATTTATTATTATTATTATTATTATTATTATTATTATTGTTATTATTATTATCATTATTTTGTACTTGGTAGATTGCAACAGTGATATGGGAATTTATTGACCAAGAGTGACGCAGGAATGAAGAGTTAGTCGGTGAAAAGTGAAGTGATAAATGTGATAGTTCTCATGTCCATTTGGATTATTTTCAGAACTCCCTAAAAGATTAGAAACATAGATTGATCAGAAAATTCACAATTTTTCATTACTCCACCATTAAACCATACAAAAAGACCCTCATCTTATAACCTACGACGATATCTAGCCGTGTCATCCATCTATCTGGTAATAATTATTGGAGTGAAATGATTATAGCTTCATCTACCTCATAATATTCATAGATGGTATTAGCCTATATATGTTATCTGCGATCTGGAAATGTCATATCATATGATATGAATCTTATATAAATAGATATAAATCTCATATCTGATCATATGATTTGAATCTGATATAAATAGATATAAATCTCATATGAATGTCAACCATATCATATGATATGATATATGATGAATATAGTGAAATATGTAGCACCCGCAGCTCTACCTCAAGCCTCACCTTATCTGACATGTTTAAGTTGTCTTACCCTAGGGTACATTCTTAGCAAGGTTATTAGAAAACTTGCATTCATAGTGATTGAGGAGATGGATCATTCATATTATCTTCACTTTCATTTATTGCATTGTTTTTCATTACTAAAGCTGATTCATAAATATTATCTTGTGACATCTTTATTTCCATCTTCATCTTCATCTTTCCACATACTGCTACTAAAACCTTAGTCACTGCAATCTTGTTTATGCACCTTTAAACCAGTACTTTAAAGTCAAGTCATAGCTTTCAATTCTATCGGTAGACTACCCAGGACTACCTCTACACACAGACGTTCAGTCTTGTGGGAGTTCCGGTAATCATCATCAAATGTTATATATATTTTTTTTAATGTGTATATTATTATGAAATAAAGATTATTTTGATTTGATTTGAAATACGCTTCAATACAATGTACTATTACCATTATTCCTTTCATAAATAATCTAAATTTCAAAAAGACTAATTTGATATTGTTATCTAGTTCGTTCAACTAAATTTATTATTTATCATCTCATTATTTGGATAACATATGAAGAACTCTAACATAGTTTTATTCTCTACAAACAGACGACTTCAAAAACAGTGGCAAAAACAAAACATATCGCATCTTTCAACAGAACAAACTCAACAACGAACAAGATTGCCAGAGAAGAAATCGTATTGCTGCACAACACATATCATGGCAACATTTATCCATTCATTTTTTCCTCTCTTTCCAAGATAACAAGCTGTAAAACTGAAGAGAAAAAGTTGTTGGCTGAAGTTTGCTGGTAGTGTACATGCCTACTGGTGGCCCCCTGGGGGCACAATCCCCCCCGATCTTATTCCAGGGGGGTAAACTGGAAATATTGCATAATACATGAGCTGTTGTCTTTGATACTACACCTTTTCGTCTCTTCAGCCAAAGTCCCGTTCTATAGTCGGTCCAAACAAAGAAGACATTCTGGCAAGAAGGGAAAATGACTCCAGCTTGTTTAATATTGTTTGAAAAACTATAAATTTGGTCTTGAATTGTAGATCTGATCGTTTCCTACAATTTAATAAGAATATTATAATTTTTGAACCAATATTGACCTAGTTAGAATCATTTTCACATCTTGCCAGAATGTCTTCTTCGCTTGGGCAGACAATATCTCTCGATCTTTTCTCCTCTTTTTTTGTATAACGAGCAAACTTTATTCATTTCGTGAAGAAGAGTATTTTGTTCTCGTTTTCTCTGCCGGATCTAACAGACGGTATAGTTTGCCAAGCAAAGAAGACGCTCTTTCAAGGGAAAATGACTCCAGCCTAGTCAAAATTAGTTCAAAAATCATACATTTGGTCTCAAAATGTAGGGAACATTCTGTTCTATAATTTAACATGAAATTTATAATTGTTGAACCGATATTGACCGAGTTAGAGTAATTTTTTCCTCATGCCAGAGTGTCTTCTCTGCCGTATCTAACAGACGGTAGCTGCCTGCAAACCCTAAATTACTTCTGTTTAATTCAAGAGCATTATCGTTTCGTTTCTATCGAATTATACGTTTGAGGACTCGCTTTCTCATCTCGACACTTATATCATCTGACAGACGACATCGTTTCAGCGCATCGATTGTGATTTTTTTGGAATAAATTGGATGTGACTTGTTTACGTAATGAGATATGAAGATGGGTACACTTACAGATACAGCAAAGTACATAGCATAGTTACAGTAAACAGCAAAGAACTGTAAACAGACTGTAAAACTGTAAAAACAAACTGTAAACAGCTACTTTTACATTGTCCTTTTTTATCCTATTCTTGTATTCATTGTCTTTGATACAGCCAACAGTTTCTGTATATAAACTTATACTGATATTATAACATCAAATCATTTAATAATTGAATTGCAACTGAGATACATGTTTCAGCCTAAAAAATGGAACCGCAATTAGATTCAGGCGATGTGTGTCAGTAGGTCAAGTTCAGAAACACTCAACGGCTAAAGTCCTGATATGCGGGTTGCATACATTGCCCCGCCACGAGACGTGTAGTGTTGGTTGTACCAAGGTAATTAGAGTAGAATTTCTATTCTAATTAAATTCTATTTCTATTCTAATTACCTTGGGTTGTACTCCTTGTTTTCTTAGCTTCATTCCCCACTGTGAAAAATAAAGTACAGTCCATTCAACTGACCATGTGAAATTACGTTCATATTGACCACGTTCATTATTGAAAACTGTATTACTTATCAGCTGTAATGTCTTGTAGTGAGGAGTGTGTTTTCAATTTTGCTTAAAATTTCAAAGTGAACAGAATTCGAAACTTTGAAAGTTATTGAATTATTCATTTTTTGTTTTTCCTCGGAACTTTGGTGTTAGCTTCTCCTAAATTTGAAATTGATTGTCTTTTATTTCGGTGATAGAAATTAGTACGAATATTCACTACTCTACATGACATAACCTCAATTTGGAATCTTATTATAAATTGGTTTAGGGACAGTTTTGGGCATTATGTCTGTTGTACTAACCTTTGTATTTTTTTGATTGATTGAATAAATAAATAAATAAATAGATAAATAATGTCTAAAACATCTCACATATTCCATAATCAGTTACAGAAATGTATCATGAGATGTGAGTTAACTTCCATCTCCTGATATTCTGAATCTTAGAATCTGAATATTCTGAATATTCTGAAGTTTGGAATCAAAGCAAGAACTTGCAGAATGAAGTGGCAGGAGGGGGGGGGAAAATCCCCGATTGGAAATAATGACAGAGAATAATCAAGCTCAAGTTGAGGGCTTAATGTTGGTGGATACATAACAATATTACTTACAGATTGGCAACCTCTACATACATTCTTGTGATGTTAAGTCACAAACACTATGGACTGATTTCGGATGGGTGACCAGATTGTGAACAAGGCGAGTGGAATGGATAGCTCCCCACGACAAAAGCAAAATGAATATTTTTTACATACATTCTACAAATCTTTGTAAAATCAAGCTTTCCCACAGATAGAACTCTCTAGAACAAGGAAAGTAGAGAGAAGAACAATGGAGCAAGATTTCTTAGTAGGTGAATAGTGTTATTTGAGGTTGAAAGATACGTCTCATGAGAAGCGGAGAGAAGCAACCAAGTAGATACTGTTCCAAGTAGAGAAGACATTCTGGCAAGTTGGGAAAATTACTCTAGCTTAGTCAATATTTCTCGAAAAATTATAAACTTGGTCTTAGATTGCAGACCAGAATGTTTTCTAGAATTTGGGAAAAAATTTATAATTTTTGAACCAATATGGACCGAGCTGAGTCATTTTTCCCAGCTTACCAGAATGTCTTCTTGGCTTGAACAGACTGTAGCAACCAGGCTGCCTCAAGATGAAGAAAGTTTTGAGGATATTCTCTCTCCACAGTCTCGGCCTGTTCTTAACTTGACGTGTGCTTCCAAGTGGTTGTGCTTTCTCTCGTGATGGGATGTTCTTAGTGTAGTTGAGGGAGGGGGCGACGTGAAACAACAATAGCCGGCAATCAGGGAAACAAGAGGTGGATCAAGGAGCAGAAGAAGAAGGAGATAGAGAAAGAGAAGAAGAAGAGGAAGAAGAAGGAGAAGAAAAGAAGAAGAAAAAGAAGAAGGAGGAGGAGGAGGAGGAGGAGGAGGAGAAGAAGTAGGAGGAGGAGGAGGAGGTGAAGGAGGAGAAAAAAAGAAGAAGAAATAGAAAAGGAAAAGGAGAAGAAGAAGAAGAAGAAGAAGATGAAAGAGAAGAAGAAGGAGGAGGAGAAGAAGAAGGAGTAGGAGAAGGAGAAGAAAAAAAGAAGAAGAAATAGAAAAAGGAAAAGGAGAAGAAGAAGAAGAAGAAGAAGAAGGAGGAGGAGGAGGAGGAGGTGAAGGAGGAGAAAAAGAAGAAGAAATAGAAAAGGAAAAGGAGAAGAAGAAGAAGAAGAAGATGAAGATGAAGAAGAAGAAGGAGGAGGAGGAGGAGAAGAAGAAGGAGTAGGAGAAGGAGAAGAAAAAAGAAGAAGAAATAGAAAAAGGAAGAAGAAGAAAGAAGAGGAGGAGGAGGAGGAGAAGAAGAAGAAGAAGAAGAAGAAGAAGAAGAAGAAGAAGAAGAAGAAGAAGAAGAAGAAGAAGAAGAAGAAGAAGAAGTCTATCTAAGAAAAATCTATTTTCTCTCCTCTTCCCATTGGATTATTCTATATTTTTAATCCCTGTTCTCATTCACATGTTATTGATCTTCTCTCTCCCTCTCTTTTCTTTCTTGTTCCCACCCTTTCCGTCTCCTAATCTTCCTCATCATTTATCCCTAGTTCATTCTTCTCCTTTCACAATTTCCCTTCTTTCTCATATTCTCATCCGTATATCATTCTTATTCTTCCAATATTTCTCAATATTTCACAATTTTCAAAATTTCCACAATTCCTCTTTGTCTCATCTTCTATCTCTATATAATCCTTATTATTCCTCACCCTATCTTTCTCGTCATAAATAACCTTCCTTCTTCTAACCAGCTCATTACAATCACATCCAGCTTAGACCGCACGGCTTAGCTCAGCTGAGATCATGATGGGAAGAAGTTTGAGTTGATAACCCTTTTTCAAATCCTGGTCTCCCAGCATTATAGTCGCTGCTTCATGCTTTACATCACAACTCAAGCAAAGTTCGCACTTGTCTCGTACTTCTCCTTTCCTACTTTTCCTCTTCATTTTTTTCTACCTCCTCTTCCTCTTTCCTCTTCTCTCCCTACTCCCTCCTTCTTCTCCTTCTTAACTTCTTCCTTCCTCTTTCCTCCCAACATTCTTTCCTTTTTATTCCGTCTCATGGTCTCTTTTTTTCTCTGTGTTTCATACTCTACTTGTACTTTTTATTTCCCTTCCACTTTCACTTCTTCTTCTTCTTCTTTTTCTCCTTCTTCTTTCTCCTTTCCTTCTCTTATTCTCTTACTTTCCACTCTTTCCTCATCTTCTTCTTCTTTTTATTTTTTTCTTCTTCTTCTTCTTCTTCTTCTTCTTCTTTTCCTTCTCCTTCTTCTCCTTCTTCTTCTCTTCTTCTTTCCTTCTTCTTCTTCTTCTTCTCCTTCTTCGTCTTCTTCCTTCTCCCCCTACTTCTTCATGCTTCTTCTTCTTTTTCCTCCTTTTTTCTTATTTTCTCTCTACTTCCCTTCTTCTCCTCTCATGTTCTTTCTTTCTACTTCTTCCTCTGTATCATCCTATTTTGTTCATCTCTCCTTCTTCCTCTGTTCCATAAATCTTTTCCCTATTTCACCTTCACCCGATCTCTTTTTGTTTTCTTCTTATCTCTCCTCTTCTTTGTCCTTGTTCCACCTATATCTCCTCTTTTTCTCTTCCCATTCATTCCTCTTCCTCTTCTGTCCCTGTTTCAACTCCCTCTACTATCTGCTCCTCATATCTTCTTGTTTCCCTTTTCTGTACCTCTATTCCTTCTTAACGTGTTTCTTCTTTCTTTTTCATCTCCATTCTTCTCTCTCTGTTCTCT
This sequence comes from Sogatella furcifera, assembly GCA_017141385.1. Lineage (NCBI taxonomy): Eukaryota > Metazoa > Arthropoda > Insecta > Hemiptera > Delphacidae > Sogatella > Sogatella furcifera. Next base: position 4,212,765 of record CM029546.1, on the reverse strand, counting down.
GTTCCTTTCCTATTCCTATTTCTCTCTCCTTCCTCTCTTCCTACCTTCACTTCTTATTTCCCATCTCTTCTCCCTCTTCTTATTCTTCGTCTCCACTCCTTCTCCTTCTTCTTCTTCTCCTCCTTCCTTCATCTTCCTCTTCTTTCTCCTCTCCTTCATTCTCTTCCTTTTTCCCCCTTCTTCCTAAACTTCTTCTCGCACTTCTTCTTCTTCTTCTTCTTCTTCTTCTTCTTCCTGTTCTTCTTCTTATTCTTCTTCTTATTCTTCTTCTTATTCTTCTTCTTCTTCTTCTTCTTCTTCTTCTTCTCCCTCTTCCTCTTCCTCTTCTTCCTCCTCTTCTTCTTCTTCTCCTTCTTCACCTTCTCCTCTCCTCCCCATCCTGCTCTACCTCCTCCTCCTCATCCTCCTCCTCTTTCTCCTCCTCCTCCTACTCCTCCTTCTTCCACTCCTCCTTCTCCTATTTCTCCCCATTTTTCTTCTTCTCCTTCACCTTATCCTCATATTTCTTCCTCTTCTTCTTTTTCTCCTTTATCCTCCTCTTTTCTCATCTCTCCAACTCCTTCTACTATTTCTTCATCTATCAGAATTTTTCTCCTTTCTATTCTTCCTCTCCCTCATTCTTCATATTTCTCTGAACTCTCTTCATCATCATCCATTACACTCAGTATAATGCTACTTTACTTCTACTCCACTGTATAGCATAAGCAAGCAAACTTCAATTATAAATGCTTTCTGCCAGAAGTAGCAAGCCCGCTCACCCACCACATGACTGGCTTAAGTAATGAACTTCATCACCTTAATATTAATCTGCAAGTGCTTTGTAAGACATTCAAGTACTCTGAAGATTTGAAACTTGCAAAATCTTTCTTGGTACCTAGTTTTGCAAATACTCAGAAATTCATCAATCGTCAAATTCACAGATATTACTTTGAATAATGAATAATTTTTACTGTAATCCTGCACTTAACTTATAATTAGTTTGTTTGAAACATGTTTCGATATGAAATATTTGAAGTCAACCCTCTTCTGCAACTTATGAACAATGAACACACCTTTATGATGTAAAGTTTCAATGTGTAACACTGGCCCACGGTACTCCGGGCTCTCATGACCGGTTTTTCCAAGGACACTCAAATTTGAGGGACTTACACGTTTTCTACAATTTACTACCTTCCCTATACTTATCATAGAAAATGTCAGCTGTTCATTAAAATTTGAGGGTCCCTCAACTTTGAATGTGCTTGGGAAAACCCGGCATTAATCTATTGTTGGTCTAATCTCTCGTTAGGCTGGTATTACACGATGATAGTTCTATGTCATACATCTATTATTTATAGGAGAACATATGACATAGAATATGATAATTTATATTAGTTGGTCGGGTTGGTCAGAGAATATTTATCATCACATATTGATCATAACTGATAAATCATGGTTTTTTTATTCTTGAGAGTTGAAATTTGTGAGTATAGTGAAAGTGGACATTGTGGATAGACATATAACCTACATCTAACCTTCATTAACCTTCATAAACCTTCATCATCATCATCCATCATCACTCATTCATCCTTTGCTTGAAATACTTGGAAACCAAGTCGCAATTGTAAAGAAAGAATAAAGAATAAAGGATGTTCGATGATAGAGTTATGTCATAGAACTATTATCGTGTAAATAAAACTTTGAACTTGGGCTGTTTAAAATAATTGATAAATAGAATGGAAAAATCAAATACCCTATTTTAAAACTTTAATACTAGTATTAATACTTGAAAAATAAATAAAATCAGAACACCCTTTTAAAAAACTTTATAAAATTATTGAAACACAGACATGTTTCGGCACATGAGGCCATTATCAATGTGGATAAAGAGTAATACTTTTGAAGTTTCAAAAGGGCTATTAGATTTTTTTCATTTTATATGTGGAAAACAATAATACTTTCAAAGTTCTGAAAAAGGGTATTTGTTTTGTTTTTTCATTATATTTATCAACTACTATCGTATAATACCCGCCTTGGCGAGTTAAGTAACAATAAGCTATTCAAAAAGCGTCAATTATTATTGTTTAAGAACTTTCTATGATATGGAGTGTTGGGAAGAATATTGTGTGCAACTGATGTGCAAAACGTTTTCCAAACTCGATAGATTTTGTATCTCTATCTCGTTTGGTAATCACCGGCTTTGCACAAATAGCTATTTCCACTACACTCCACCCTAATCAAAACTCTTCCAAGGCCCATAGATCATGAGATCACGAGAAATGAATGTTTGTTTGTTTATGAGGGTGAAGCCCATAAGCTCATAGGCTTGTGCGTGAGTAATGAAATGGATGATAGATGACGACTACTTTTTAGGTAGTCGGGACCGACAACTTATCGTCTCCTCCGAAAGACGGGGTGGTCGTATCTATGTGATTGTGCTGTGGTCAAAAATTGTTCGCCGCTTGGGATTTGAACCAGGGTCCACCTGGTTATCAGACCGACGCTTGATCACTCCTCCAACGAGTCACCCAAATTCTTCTATCATGAAGGTATTTGCTCTTCATTAACTTTTTGCATTCAATTTTCATTTTTTATACTATAAAAAACCACATGGTTTTTGCGTGGTTTTTGGCGCCCTTAGCGAGATTTCGGTAGGCGTCCCCCTCATTACCGAACGAATGCAATCCAACATATTATCATATATTCGAAGCCAAACATGATTCAAGCTGCCTTGCATGTTCACATTTTTCTCATAAGCAATCCCAATGTTGCAGGTGGTGTGACAAAAAGGATTATAGGGACTTGCTTATTGTAACCCAATGTAGATGGAGTAGTAGCAAAAGTCTACAGGAATCAATACAAAATAACTAAAGGGCTTCATACATTGAGCGGAAATGTCACATTGTACAGTACTTCATCATTAAAATATCAAAATTTTAATATTAGTCTATTGATTCATTTATTTTAGGCTATCAGTCTGCTTGAAAGCAAATGAAGAAGGAAATAATAAATTTTTCACAGGAAAATATTAGGAATCATCTTGAATATTTCATTTTACTTGAAATAAAGATGTTTGAACAAAAAATCCGAAGCCCAATACTAAGCAAGTTGAAGATTTCAGCCATTTTCACTGCTCTAGCCAACTTTCTTGAATAACATTCGCAATAGTTCCCTATTCAGCCAGCAGATGGCAGAAGCAATAGGGTTACTAGCTTCGACCTCCATTGGACACACCTTTAAGCTCCGCCCACTATCAAAATGGCCAGGAACATCGGTTAGAAAAGTTTCCAAATTCAACCAGTAGATGGCAGCAGTTGACGTGTGATGCTTCAGATTTGACTCGGACACGCCTTCATGCCCCGCCTGCTCTTTTCTCATTGGTTGAGAGTGTTTCGTGAGTTCTATCTTAGAAAATGGCTGCTAGAAAGAAAGTGATGGATGGTGTATATCATACACAGAAAATCACGCTGATAACTATTGACGATCTTGTGCTTATATGATATTTATTTATGTATTCAGGCTGGTAAGAGTCTATAAAGTTACAATTTGATGAATTCATTTAGAGACTTTAGACTCAGTTCCACTTTTATCGTGTAGCTTCAATAGTTTCAGGCTGTATCATGAAATGAGATGAATATATGATTTCGCACTCCCATCTTATAGGCCTACTCATTAATTCTATTTCTAATACGATGAATATAATGAAATGAAACTCAAACTATTCATGATCCAATACCGACATCTTGCCAGAAAAAAGTTTGAAAATACTACAACAAGTCGGTAACAATACCAGTATTATAGGATTATTATGTGGAGGAGTTTTTATCGAAAACTGGCTTGTGGTTGGTCGACAGAATGTAAGGTAGTTGTCAGCCAAGAGTTAAATTTAAGAGATTATTGTTCTTATAATTATTATTATTCGTATGGCTTATTTCGTGGGGAGTACCGAAGAAGTTCTACATTCGAATTTCTTGTGAATTCAAGTTGTTGGTAAAATAAGTTTCTTATCGAATAGTGAAAAAATTATTCTAATTACCCGAATTGAAATTTTTTAAATTCCCGTTTTGCATCAGTCGCCGCGGTGCCCCCTGTGCGGTCGCACAGTCCGCACACCCCACTTGAGGGCTCTATTTCTAGTGGATGAATAGCGTGGGTTTGGGGAATTATTTCCACCAGATCATTTACCTTAACTTTACTCGAATCTTCAACGATCACGTATCCATTAATAATAATATCTGGATTTTGGAGTAATAACTCATGCACCGATCCAATAGATTGTCAAACTTGCCTACAATTTATTTTGATTGATCGAATTCTGATTCAGTGAATCTAACTATATACATCGTATCATTTTTGAAGTTTTATACGACCACGTTTTGTTTGTTTGTCAATGGCGCAACAGCCCTATGATACGACCACGTATCCATTGATAATAGTAGCCTATAGTCTGTCGAAGCAGAAGACCCTCTGACAAGATGAGAAAATCACTCCAGCTCGGTCAATATTGGTTCAAAAAATATTGAATGGGTCTCAAATTGTAGATTAGAATGTTTCCTACGATTGAGAACAGATCAATTATAATTTTTGAATTAAGGTTGATCGAGCTGGAGCCATTTTGTCATTTGCCAGAGGGCCTTCTTTGCTTAGACAGACTATACCAAGAGACAGTCAACGATAACCATTGTATCACGTTAGAAATTGAATTTATTTTTCACTCCTCTTGACCCTAATTAAAACTCTTCCAAGACTTGTAGATCATAAATCATGAGAAATGTATGAGGAGGTGTTTGATTCTAATTGATTTTTGCATTGAGTGTAGGCCTATCTAACAATTCCTATATCATATCTTTTTCGTCTTCATTACTCGAATTTGGACTCTCTTGATTTAGAAGAACTTTTAAGAATTCAAATCTGAGTGTATCATATCAAGAAATACCATTGTTTCCCTTCGACGGAAATTAAGGTAATGGAACTCCCCACCGAATACGACATGAGAATACATTATTCGAATCTCGAACAGCAGTATCCATTGTATTTGTTTTCTGGAGTAATAACTCGAGCACCTATTCAATATAATCGACCTTTTTCCAATTTTGATTGATAAGATTTTAATTGGGTGTATCATACCAACAAATCCCATCATATCGTTTTTGCGATCTTAGCTCGAGTCTTTAACAATCACGAATTCATTGAACTCGATTTCTAAATTCCGAAGTAATAACTCGTGCCGTGATTACAGTTGAAACACAGTGTTTGTCATCAGACGTGAGACAACTTCTTCCTACGTGCTAGCAAATTCAAAGAGCCCTGCAATGATTTATGAAACGAAAACATTTTGGGAGTGTTGCACGAGGCGAGGCAGGGCGAGGCGAGGCAAGTCAAGACACCCACTTAGCAGTTCGCGAAAACAGTTTCAGGTGAAATGTGAACGTGAGATAATAAAATCAGAAGCCTGAGTGGCTTTCTTGTTTAAAACTGGGGAAAGTGGTGCTGCTTCTGTTGCTGTGAGACAGGCAGCCACTCTTGCCAGCTTCTACATTGAAAGACTTCTTGTTCTTTGCAGGGGAGAAGCGAGGTGACAGAGTTGTGGGAATTGAAAGTTGGATGTTGTGGAAGGAGGAGGAGGAGGAGGAGGGGAGAATAAGATAAAGGAGGAGGATGAGAATATGAAGGAGAAGAAGGAGGAGAGAAGGAGGGGAGGAGGAGGAGAAGAGGAGGAGGAGGAGAAGAAGGAGGAAAGGAGGAGGAGGAGAAGGAGGGAGTGGAAGGAGGAGAAGAGGGAGGAGGAGAGGAACAGAGGAGGAGGAGGAGGAGGAGAAGGAAGAGGGAGGGGAGAGAGGAGGAGAAAAGAAGGAGGAGGAGGAGAAGAAGAAGAAGAAGAAGGAGAGAAAGAGAGAGGAGGAGGAGAAGGAGGAGAAGGAGGAGGAGAAGGAGAGGAAGAAGAGGAGGAGAAGGAGGAGGAGAAGGAGAGAAAGAAGAAGGAGAAGGAGAAGTGGAGGGAGGGAGGGGAAGAGGAGGAAGGAGAGGAGGAGGTGGATGAGAAGGAGGAGGAGGAGAGAAGAAGAAGGAGGAGGAGGAGTAGAACGGGGTGATTGGAGGGGAGGAGAGGGAGAAAGATTAGAGGAGGATGATGAGAAGGAGATGAGGAGGAGATTGAGGTGCAGAGGAGGAGGAGGAAGGTAGGTGAATGTTTAGAAGAGGTAGAATGAGGAGGAATATAAGAATGAAGAATGAAGTTCGAGAAAGGAGGATGTAATAAGAAAGTGTAAAGTTTGAGATGAAGGATGAGGAGGAAACAGAGAGAGAAAGACCAATAGGAGGAAGAAGAATAAGGAGAAAGAGGAGAATGATGGTTGATGATGGTAGGAAATGAGGAGGAGGTGAAGGAAAAGATAACATGATGAAATATTGGGAAAAGTGGAATGAGGAGAACAAGAGTGGATGGAGAAATTGAATTCTGAGAAGCAGAGAAGTAGACAGAAGAGGAAACGTTGAGAGAACAATATTATTGATAAAGCTATTCGGAGAAAAATTGTTGCTTGAAAATATGATGTAAAGAAAGAAAGGAATGAAAACAAGGAATGAATGTAAAGAAATAAAATTAAGATATGAAGAATGCGCAATAAGGTGAAATAGAGATAACATAACAGTTGAAGAGACATAAAGGTAACAGACAAAAGCGTGGAAACAGAGAAGAAAGGAAAAATGTAGAAGATGGGGAAATTAAGAGAAACTTGATATCATAGAATGAAAATGGAGAAAAAATAGAAGTAGGATGATATGCAGATCAAACAAATGCAGGGAAGATGACACAAAAGAAGGAGAAGATGAAGAACTCCAGGAAGAAGGGAAAGATGAAGGAGAAGATGAAAAACTCTAGAATGAAGAGGAAGATGAAGAAGAAGATGAAAAACTCTAGGAAGAAGGTGAAGATGCAGGAGAAGATGGAGGGCTCCAGGAAGAAGTGAAAAATGATGAAGAAGATGAATAACTCCAGGAAGAAGGGAAAGGTGAAGTAGAAGATAAAGAACTCCAGGAAGAAGTGAAAAATGATGAAGAACATGAAGGACTACAGGAAGAAGTGGAAGATGGAGAAGAAAGATGGAGAAGAAGATGAAGAAGTCCAGGAGGGAAAGATGAAGGAGAAGATAAATAACACCAGGAAGAAGAGAAAATGAAGAACTCCAGGAAGAAAGGAGAGATGAAGGAGAAAATGAAGAACTCCAGGAAGAAGAGAAAGATAAAGAAAAAGATGAAGGACTCCAGGAAGAAGAGAAAGATGAAGGACAACATGAAGGACTCCAGGAAGAAGGGACGATGGAGGAAAAGATAAAGAAAATCAGGTAGATGGGAAAGATGGAGAAGAAGATGAAAAACTCCAGGAAGAAAGGAAAGATGAAGGAGAAAATGAAGAACACCAGGATAAAGGGTAAGGTGAAGGAGAAGATGAAGAACTCCATGAAGAAGTGAAAGATGGAGAAGAAGATAAAGGAAACCAGGAAGAAGGGAGAGATGAAGGAGAAGATGAAGAACTCCAGGAAGAAGTGAAAGATGAAGGAGAAGATGAAGAAATCCAGGAAGAAGGGAAATATAAAGAACTCCAGGAAGAAGGGGAAAAATGAAGTAAACCATGCAGCAGCAAAAAGCCTTCAAGAAGGTGGAGTGTAGTTGTAGAAGAGGTGAAAAGCTGAAAGTGAAGCGCGCTCTGCTCGCAGAAAGTTGAAACATAAACAAAGGAGTGACACAACAGAGTGGAAGCAAGGCTGGCTGGCAGGGTCGTTCATCACTTTACAAGTTAAAAGCTATGCGCGCTGCTCTCTTCTCTCTGTTTGACATGTGTTAAGAAAGCAGAAAGAATGAGGAGAGAAATAAGAAGAAGAAGAAGAAGAAGAAGAAGAAGAAGAAGAAGAAGAAGAGAGAAGAAGGAGAAGAAGAAGAAGAAGAAGAAGAAGAAGAGAAGAAGAAGAAGAAGAAGAAGAAGAAGAAGAAGAAGAAGAAGAAGAAGAAGAAGAAGAAGAAGAAGAAGAAGAAGAAGAAGAAGAAGGAAGAAGAAGAAGAAGAAGAAGAAGAAGAAGAAGAAGAAGAAGAAGAAGAAGAAGAAGAAGAAGAAGAAGAAGAAGAAGGAAGATGATGATGATGATGATGATGATGATGGTGAGAAAGGAGATGATGATGATGAAAATAAGAAGGAGATGAGAAAAAGAAGAAGAAGAAACAACAATTGTGGTGTGTCTGGTTGTTCAGTGAAACAGTTTAGTGATTGTAATATTACATTGAAGAAGAAGAAGAGAAAAGAAGAAAGAAGAAGAAGAAGAAGAAGAAGAAGAAAGAATGATGATGATGATGATGATGATGATGATGATGATGATGATGGTGGTGGTGGTGATGAGAGAAATTAGATGAAACAGAAATTGTATGGGGTATATGGGGGTGGAAGGAGAAAGTATAGAAAGAGAAGAATAAGAAGTAAGAGTAGAAGAAGTAGAAAAATAAATAAGAAGAAGAAACAGAGGTAGTGGCCACGATGGTAAGTGAAGGATGAGACGAACGAATGTATGAAGAAGAGATAGGAGGGACGAGACAATCTCTTCTTCTTCTTCTTCTTCTTCTTCTTCTTCTTCTTCCTCCTTCCATCCTTCCTTCTTCTTCTCCTTCCTCCTTCTTCTTCTTCTTCTTCTTCTTCTTCCTATTTTCTTCTTCTTCCTTCTTCTTCTCCTTCTTCTTCTTCTCTTCATCCATCTACTTCTATGTTACCCTTCCCTAAGTGTATCCGGGGGTGACTATACTATAATAAGGTGAATACATTCACAGATTAGATTTATCAATGCATGACACTGGAAAGCGAAATCAATTCTAGATAATAATTTATTTCTCAATGAATGTAATTAGAAATCAGTTTCAAAAAATTCATTTCAAATTCCATGAAACCAGGCTTCAAAATAAACATTGACCCGAAATCTGCTCAATTGAATCAGTTTCTAATCCATTCTGTTTCGTTGTATGATTGCAGGGGGCGCCCACATAGACTCGAGCTCTCACGGCGATAACTCTGACCCGTGGGGGGGCTCCAGCAACTCGAGTACGGTGGGGGGCAGCGGTAGTCTGTTCCCCTACTTTGACCTCAATGTGCCCCGAAATGTCACCACAGCTGTGGGACAGTCGGCGTTCCTGCATTGCCGTGTCGAGCATCTTGGAGACAAGGCTGTGAGTACATGTGAACATTTTCTGAACCGCCTTCAGGTTTCGTATGTTCCTTGTTGGTTTCAAAAGCTTTTTATGTTAACTAGTAAAGGAATATTATTCAGTTTTTCATCTCCCAAATAATTTCAATTCATTATAATCTGATCAAGTAAAGTATCTTGGGAAAAGTAATGAATGTACGTTTGTTGAAAACAAATAATTTGGTAAACTGTACCGGACCAGGAAAATAGAAAATAAATTTTCGATTTTCATTCATTGAAGCTTTTGATAGAGGTAAGAGTTAAGAATATAATCTAGTCAGCTTTTACCAGCCAGAAAACACCTTGAATCCTGGCATCAATACGAATCTTGCAAACGACCTAATACAAAAATATAGTCACACGCAAAGTTTCCAGAAAAGAACTACCACAATGAAAGGAAAAACTAAAATATGGTATAATTAGAAGGAATGAATTAAATAATGATGAAAATAGTAGTGCAGGGTTTTTCCAAGCACACTCGAAGTTGAGGGACACTCAAGTTTTGATGAACAGCTGACATTTTCTATGATAAGAATAGGAAATGTAGTAAAGTGTAGTAAACTTGAGGGTCCCTCAAATTTGAGTGTGCTTGGAAAAAACGGGCATAGGTCTCCTAATTAAAAAAAAATTATAAGATGATTCTCTAAATGAAGCAAGTAAGGATAGATGAAAGATTTTTCTGAATTTGGAGAAAAACTTTAGAGGATGAATTTCCAACTCTTCAGAATTTGATACACCTGACCTTATCAAGGACTAAGATGATATTCATAATCTTTGGAAGCGTGCAAAGCTAGATTCAATCTGTCATTTCAATTAGAGTACAATTTGATAATATTTATTCTTATAATTTCAACCTACTTTGGTCCACCCAACCTTCTTAAAGACTGGGTGGGAATTCATCATTTTTATTCTGAAACGAAGGAAGCAAAATTTACTCTGTCATTTGAGTTAAACTCCGATTCAATAATTTATTTTAATTAGGCCTACTTTATTCCAACGAGTCTATAAGTAGGTGGTTGTGGAAAACAGTTGATTGTCGATGCTAAACTCCGATTAGCGGCGCTAAACTTCGATTAGCGAGTGGAGTGGAGTTTAAGCTTTATGTTTGTAGGCTTAAGCTGTGTTATCAGGGGTAATGGACTTTGTTAGCTCAGTTAAAAGCGTTCTGAAGGGCTATTAAGTTGGACAAAATCGAGCGCCAAACTCTAAACTACAACAATATCGTTTGGTTCAGTCACCAAATTTCATGACAATAGGCCTGCTCTAGTGGAAGTTTATGTTCGAAACAAACTCAAAGTAGTCTGCCTAAACAAAGAAGATATTCAGGCAAAATGGGAGATGACACCTGCTCGGTCGATATTGGTTTAGAAGTTGTAAATTTGATTTCAAATTGTAGATTAGAATGTGTTCTAAAATGTTATGCCAAATTAATAACTTTTAAACCAATATTGACCGAGTGGAGACGTTTTCCCATCTCACCAGAATGTTTTCTTTGCTCGGACAGACTATGCATGGAAAAAAGCTGGATTCTGGATCACCATGCAATTTTATAGAGAACTTCATAAACTATAATATTACGTGAAGTACCCGAGTTCAAATCTAATTCACACAAATTTGAATCTATGGTATCAATCTGTGATACATCACATTGCTGTGATATCACACTGCAACACACATTTAGTTCTACAACTACACAAAAAGTTATATGAATGATATTGATTTTTTAATCAATTAAACCGGAATAGACCAATCAAATCATCAATTTAATAAATGAATCAATGAGTTGCTAATATCTCAATCACGATTAATGAAAATTAATCGAAAACAACTGGTCCACATTTATAGTCTGACCAAGCAAAGAAGAGCCTCTTACATGATGGGAAAATGACTACAGCTTGGTCAATATTGATTTAAAAATTATCAATTTGATATCAAATTGAAGAGAACGATTTGATCTACTATTAAGACCACATTTATAATTCTTCAACAAATATTGACCAAGCTGGAGCCATTTTACCATCTTCCCAGAGGCTCTTCTTTGCTTGGTCGGACTACAGCTGGTAATCGCGGCTTTATGGACAGAACAAGTTATATAAGAGTAAATTTCTCACTTCCAGTAGAAACAACCATAAAAAATAACCTATGACTCTCTCTATATCAGAATCTGTTATGTTTTATGGAGTTATTCCAGCTCATTCGTTGAAGAGGTCATTCCGGATATCACATAGTCTGTCCAAGCAAAGAAGACATTCTGGCAAGCTGGGAAGATGACTTCGGCTCGGTCAATATGGGCTCAAAAATTATAAATTTTGTCTCAAATTGTAGAAAACGTTATCATCTACAATGTGATACCATATTTATGAGTTTTGAATCAATATCAACTGAGCTGGAGTCATTTTTCCATCTTGTCATAATCTCTTCTTCTCTTGGACAGATTGTACTAACAAGGCAGATTGACAGCGTATGTTGTTATGCATAGTCGCTGTTTAGGGTCGTATTATGTTATGAGGGGTGATAAAAATTTAACAGTCAACCTGTCAGCTAGTAGGTTATTACTCAACATGACGGGATTTGGAAAATTGACAACTGCGATCACGTTTGATTGACCGTATAACATTTTTAAAAGCCTACTACTTCATGCAATATAGGCATGTTTATGTGATTATAACATTGAGAAATCAGATGAGAGAGTGAATTTCAATTTGATGTGGTTTGCGAATTTAGGTTGATTATTCAAATATTTTTGTTAAATAAAGTAATGTTATTCAATACCCAGAAAACGTTTATGTATTCAAACGTCGTTTCCGAAAAAACGTTTTTCTATTTTTCAATTCTTTTTTCACGTAGCTTTGTAATAATATATGTTTTCAAATGTACGCCCGGTTTCTGGAAGTCCGGTTTTTAGCCATCCTCATAAAATTTATAAGGATACATCCTTCATTTCTGAGGATGACCATTTCTCATTTTAGAACTTGAACTTGAAAAAATGTATAGTTAGGCCAAGAACAGAAGAGCCTCTTGCAAGATGGCGGAGGGAAGTGAGAGTGTAACTACGCATGCGCAGAACTGATATTTTCAGGGTGAAATCACTTCAACCAACCTACCGTTTTTACACTAATCATAATCATATTGATTTCACGAATGAAAATATTCATTTATTGACATATGATAGCACAAATCATAACATAATTATGAACTAGGACAGAAAAAATCGTCTGAGGCTGTAGTACTATTTCTTCCTAAATTTGGTTATGTTGGAACAATTTTCATTTCAACTACTGGCAGCAGTGAATGGCAGCCATGTTGCCAAAGGTTCTTGGCCGACCTATACTTATATGTATTCACCAAGGTAATTAGAATAGAGAAGGTAATTAGAACTCACGGTTTTCTCCCGGCTAAGGTTACGATGACTGTTACCTCTCCATTCTATATAATCACCTTGGTTTTCACTACGTTTTGTACAAAAAACTCAGTTAACACGTCATGATAGATTGCCGCGCATATCATAATATTTTTGCCAAGCTTCTCCCAATCTAGTAGATTGGATCGGCAAAAAACGGACGTACAAAAATAGTCGCGTGTGAAACTGAGTTGAGGATTTTTTTCAAGTTGAGATCGATTTTTTCTAGAATGTCGCATAAATCATGTATAAAAACGAATACAAAACAAAATATTGAAACACATAAATACTTTTTCTATTAGGCTATTATAATAACAACATTGGAAGTATTTTTTTGCCAAAGTGACTTTGATTGTAGGCTTGTAGTAATAACTTTTAATTACTATTATTGTACTACTAGCCGGCAGGCTCGCTACGCTCGCCTTCTCCGCTCCGCCCCCTGGACCCCCGACAGTATCGGCAGTGTAAGTCGAACAGGCTCGCTTTGCTCGCCTGCAAAACCTCTGTCAGTGTCACTTGAGACAAACAGGCTCGCTTCGCTCGCCTGCAAATTCCGTTCAGGAGAAATTCGAAATTTATTGAGCACAGCATTTCTAGACCTAATCTGGACCTATTTACCTAATTTCAACACTTTCAGCCAATTCGTTCTCAAAAAATCCAAGAAAAACTCCCTAAAATAGTGATTCACTAATATTGAGCCTAACCTTGGGAAGTATATCGAACATAGTTCAAAAGTTGATTCAATAACTTCAAAAATAGTTCTTCTATAATCTCGCTGGACAATTGAATTTACAGTAAGGATTGGTCGTATGAAAGCGGAAGATATGCAGCCCGCAATACATCTACAATTTGAAAAAACTGATAACTGACGTAATCTTGGACGGAATTCAAAAATATTTCAACACAACATTTCTGGATCTTATCTGAACCTGTCTACCAAATATCAACATATTCTACCGATTGGTTCTCGAAAAAATCGAGAAAACGCCGGAAAACTATAGAAAAACTTGAATATTTGGTGTATCGTTGAAAAGTTTTAAAACCCTGTTCTTAGCTCGCGTCTAAACGTCTAACGGAACATGCCTGCCAATTTTAACGTATTCGGTTCGGTGGATTTTTAGTTCTGGTGATGAATGAATAAGTCAGTGCCATTTCGCTTTTATAGATATAGATAACTTTGATAATTTCAATATTAACATGGACAATACAACATGATAATAATAATGATATCAATCATCTTCAATGTCTATTGCTTTGGAATACATTGCCAAATGAATTTAGATAATATTTATTAGGCTTTTTCCGGGGAGTATTATTAGGGGAGTATTCCGATTTTCGGGAGAAAAAGTGAACCTATCAATATAATCTACTCTTATTTGAAGCCTGAAAATGTCTACCGGTATTTTCGTTTTCCGTTAAGGTGATATTGTGGTAGTTATCCATATTAAATGAAAGACAACACGTTGTCAAACCTTTAATTTATTAATAAATCGAGATACCGGTTTCGGTTGTTACACCATTATCATAGAGATGATTGTTACACCATTCACCAGAGATTGATAATGGTGTAACAACCGAAACCGGTAACTCGATTCTTTAATAAATCAGTGGTTTGACAACGTCTTGTCGTTTCATTTAAAAAGTCTTCTTGCTTGGAATATAAA